>JAKWIY010000130.1:0-270261 GCA_027704805.1 Solanum corneliomulleri | reverse complement strand
TAGTTCACATAGAGTATAGCATTTAAGAGTACATATCATCATACTTTAACAATGTATACCAACACATATTCATAAGTGACACCTATCAACATATAGTATCAACAATATGAAAGTTCATCATATACATATCATGTACCATTATAAGCATATACATACATAATAACAAATTCCTAAAGTTCCCTTCAAGGAAAAATAGTACAAGGCAAAGGTAGAGTCCCATACCCCTACCTAAGATAAGTCAACCTCTCAAGTCACCCTATTTGGTTTGTACTTCGTTACTTCGTTTTGGTGTAAGGAACACTTGCCTTAACCGACATAGAGCACAAAATCTAAGTGTGAAATCAGGTGTTGTAAAACCTTACACCAAAGAAAAGTGGTCTACCGACCAAAGTAAAACCAAACATAAACGTAAGATTCTAGGTGGATCCACTAGCTAGTCTTCCTATGGTAGCAACATAGTTTAAGAACTAAGAGATATGTATAATCAATCTATGTACCTCTTAGAAATCGGGGCCTACTCTCATGAGAATCCAATGGATGAGTATCCCTCATAGGGGAGTCAACACCTCATGTCGAACTATAGGGTGAATCTTTCTCTATGAATAGTCAACACCTCCCAATTTTATGTTCACTCTGTGTTAAGCTACGTCCCTTTGGAAATGTCTTTATTTCATCATAACTTAATGTAGGTCATAGGGTCTAACCCTTGTATAAACATCATCATCATCATAGCTCAATAAGAATTGCATGAGTATTGTCCTTTCATTACAATTCATATAGGTGAGGCTAGCATATTAACATATTCATATCATGATAAAACACATTGGTAAATCATCACCATACTTATAACATTTACATCTTAACCAACACATAACAAACCATAGTCAAGACATTTCATTTCAACATCATACAAACCCTATAAATCCTAATACAAGGCATACTTCAATACAACATCATGACTTAATAAGATTATAACATCATGACTTAATAAACCCTTACTCAACCCAATTAGGGTGTAGTATCATCATATAACCATAACCAACATTATAACAAAGCCAATTGAATCACTATGTCACAATTCATTACTAGTTCATAGCTTAAGATAAGATACTGAGGTCAATTCACAACACACTTCATAACCTAGATTCGACTTCTCAAGAACTAGAATCATAGGACTATAATTCATCCTAATTTAGTCATGATTTATACAAAAACATCATCTAATAGTAATTCAACAAATGACCAATTCAATTGAACCAATATAATACAATACATATCAAGATCACAACGTAGGGTTAAGGGGTAAAGGTCATCTTCTACAAACTAGGCCAGTTCATCAAGATATAACATAATTGAGTTAAAATACATGTTAATATATTTATAATATCCAAAATAAATCATAAAAAATTAATCCATAACGTCAATTTCGATATTGGATGAAACCCACTTGAAAACTCAACTTTTGAAATCAATTGATGGAGCCCTTTGATGAAAGAGGTCTCAAAGGTGAAAGATTATCCCATACCTTACTAATTGATGAAGATTGGTGGAGGAAATTGAAACTTTTAACCCCTTTAACACACCTCTCTCTTGGTCTTCAAATGGGGGTTTCTTTGGGAGAGAAAGAAGAGAGAAGGAAGAGAGGTTTGGATTTGTGAATTATCAGCGTTTTAGGTTAGGTGAATTAGGTTAGGGATTTATATAGAAGGTTAACTAACTTAATTATTCCTTTCCTAACCCATAATTAACTTTCTAACTAATACAATTAATTAGTTAACCTAAGTGAAAAGGTGCAGTGAAAACTAGTCCCCACTGACGACACCATGATCGACGGACCGTGGGTCAATTGACGACCTGTCCCCCTTCCATATTGACCATCGTTGATAAGTTCATAGAGTTGTCAAAATGACCCTTCCAAGATTTTGTATAATTGAATATCGACGCCCCGTCGATGGCACTCGTCTGTGCACACTACCTTGAGCAGTCCTTTGACCCCAAATTGCAAGGGTCCTCCTCAAAAGCCCTTGGTTGGTCCTTGGGATTCGTGCACGCAACTTTTGACTATGAATCAACTAATGTAGGTTAGAGAACCTTTCACCAATTTCATCATTTTTGACTCCTAAAGGCTAGTCAAATAGGCCAAGGCATGCTAGTACCTCATTGAACTAGTTTCCGAACGTCATGGACGTTTTGGTTTCTAGACTTCCTAAATGACTTATATTCATTTAAATAGACCTTAAAACAGTGTCTAAAACTTATGACACTCAAATTAGTCTCTAGAACCCATTTTGATTTTCTAAGTGTTACACTTTTGTATGCTGTATCATATTTCAGATCAACATATGGAGATTTATTTTCTCAAGCAATGATTTCTCTATATCAGACATTTAATGTCATAAATCTTAAATATTTACCAATATTATCAAGATAAATAGTCCTGATTACATATTCTGAAATTTGTGCTCTTAACTAATTATCTTGCACAAACAATTTTGTGAATGTCAAATTACAGGTTGACAACAAACGCACATGTGATTATCTTATCGATGCATATTTTTATCATGTCACATGATATGTGAACGTACCCATTTTCACCTTTTATACTTTTTCAGAATTTAGGGATTTAGTCCCAACCTTAATTGATCGATCAACTTATCACTAGAATAAGAAACATAAAGAATTCTTAAATAATCTTCTAGTTCTTCAATGTATGTATATATTCAGTATGCACATATTTGAGATGGTCAAATTATTCATGCTAACTAATAAATTTATTAGTAATTGTAAACTTCAAATTTAACATTCCATTTGCCTTTTGCTTTAGTAAATTCAATTTTATTACTCCAAAAGTAATTTTCAGATTTATTTCTTGTTAATTACTTAACCTTTATATGAATAGTGACCCCATCACTGAATAGACTACTTTGATTATCAAAAATTGTTCCTTTAATCATATTATTGGTGCCAATAATTTTGCAAAGTCCCAAGTTGCGAGATGATAATAGTCACATATGAGACTATATAGAAGGATCAGTTAGTAGGACCATGAATTATCTAAAAAATCCATTATGTGAATGAATAGGTCGACAAATATCCCTATATATATGTTCCAAAACGCATGTGATTCAACCTCAAATTTCATTGATGATTGTCTCACGATCAACTTACATTGCTAGCAAATTCACCATTTACAAGAATCTTTGGGTTCTTTAATGGAAGTTTGTTCGAATTATCTATAATTCACCTCATTATTATAGACTTATGATCTCCAACACAATCATGCAAAAACAATACAATATTGGAGTTAGTATTAGAATATTTTTAATTGCACTAATTATTATCCAATAAAATTCAAAAGATAAAGTATAAACCTTTTCTTTAATACATGTCGACATTCTTGGGGATACCACATCATTGACCAAAGGTCACAATCTTTCTCATGCCTAGCATGGTGGTTTACTCCTCATTCCCTTTGGAGAGTGGATCTATATTTTTAGCATTTATCAAAAGTTCTCATTCTTCATGAATGGAACCCAAACATGTGAGCATATCAAATTATGATACCTTTAGTACCTCATTCCATATTTATGTACATTATTCAATCACTTGTCTTCTTTCAGACATAGTTTGCACTACCACCACATTCACTTTAGTAATGGATCAAATTCAGTAAATTTCACGACTTCTAATAAAAAACACATTAGTTTTTCTTTAGTCATTATTACATCATAAATATGATGCATTAAAGATCATATACAATGTCTTATCCATAAAAACGTCTTAGGCCATCAATCGATGGAACTTGAACCCAATATCTTCTCATCATGGTGCACCAGGACTTAACCCAATGTCTTACCCTCTTGGTGCGATTGAACGCAAATCCATTGTCTTATTCTTTTGGTGCGATAAACCTTAAATCTATCATCTTACCCACAATAAGGCTCAACCTCAAGCCTTCAACATATTGTATTTAATGATCATTAATATAGTCGTGTCTCATATTTACATAGAAAATTGAGATTATTGATCTATATAATCAACATAAGTAGTTAATAAATATAGCTTAATTGAACACATACCTCATTTAAAGATTGAAAACATACCTTTCACTAAATTATGCTTATTTAATTATTAAAATAATAAGGAATTCTCTTTCCAATCGGTTAAAATAAAATGCATAAAAAATCGAAATGTCTCTTTAAATATTTACTCCAGATGGTTACTCCAAATCTGTCACATAAATAATTATTACGAACAAAGTAAAGATAAATCATACCTTACACATATGAGAACCTTATTGCGTAACATATTCAAGATATTTTTTTGCACTTTTTCCGTGTTCTATCATAATCCTTTAAGAATAGAAAAATCATGCTGATAACGTGTTATGAAACTATATAAATTTAGAAAACGAATAAAGTAGGGAGAAGAAAAAAGACTTCTTATTCATCTTGAATTATATTCATGATTCATAGATCTTATTTACAATGAAGAGAACCCCTTTATTTATAGGGAAAACCTAACTTACTTCAAGTAGGATTCCTAGCGATATCCTAAAAGGACTCCATATAATTAGACATTCACTATAACACAATTATGTTTATAACAATTATTATTTTCTACTTCTGTTTTCTCTTTTCTTTTATTTTTATACCATTACACAAATCTATTTATACCCGATGATATCATTCTTTTACTTTAGAATTAAGTCATCGACAACCCCTTAAAGTTGTCAGCATAATTCGCTCTGATACCTCAACTAATACTAGTACCTATTAAATACTTTTACCTATTCAAACATTGTACATATTAGGAATTTTTTGATAATCAACAAAAAATATGAAGAGTGTGTGGTACACTTGCGCTGACATGGCAAAACAACTGATTAAAAAATGAAATGTGGCAGTAGGCCCCCAATATTATATAAAAGAATATTTAAAACAATTTCAAACATATCTTATATCTAATTTTTTTAAAAAAATAATGAAAATGTTAACCTATTCTAGGAACCCCCAACCCCCTTTCATCTTCATCTTAATCCCAAAACATATTCATTCTCAAATCACAAAACCTCCCCTTTCAACTTCATAACACATTCTTTATCAAATCACAAAACCTAATTTATTTTCAAAAACTTCAAGATTAACTTTTTTAAAATGATACATTTTCATACTAGGATTGAAGAAGAAAGAAAATTTGCCAACGCTTATTCATTTCTGCATCGGTTACAAAGAGAAATTGATAACTCAAAAGTCTTGTTCAAATTTTTGAATGTCATTTTTAATAAATTTAATGGGTTCGTATTTGAATTTGAGTAAAACTATTTGTTTGAAAATTGTCATAAAAAAATATCGGCTAACTTTATGTATACTAAAAATCATTTATCTTCTCTCTTCTTCTTCATATTCATTCCATTATTTTTTTTGAAATTTTCAATATATCATACAAAAGGATGTCTTTCTTTCAAATCTGACCGTATGATTTCTTCATACTATATTTTCATTTATCTTCATATTGGAAGAAAAAACTTTATATATATATATATATATATATAATATATATATATATATATAATATATATATATATATATATATATATATAATATATATATATATATATATCTATATTCCCTCCACATGACATCTATAAATAGACACATTGTCTTCACAATTTTGTCTTCAATTAAAAACTGTGAGATACGAGCCTATGACGAAAGGGGAATAATTCAAGGTAATCTCCCCTTTTTTTTTCTAATTTTGTCACTTTTTTATTATCTTGACACGTCTGTCATTGAAAAATTATATGTCATTGTAGAAAAATTGAAATCATCAACGGTTTGATTTTCTAGAAACTAGACTTTTCGATCTCTACCAATCCAAAAGTCAGAATTTAATTCCTTCAGAAAATTTTAATATGCATTTTTGAATTAGCTCTAGATTCTATCATGCTGAATATTTCAAATTTGTGTAGCTTTACCAAAACTCTTGTTTCCTAATGAAGGAACAACGAAATTACGAGACGCTTGATTGTTCCAAATCTAGACACAACATCTACAACATATCCAAAATTCAAAATTTAATACCTTAGGGATCATTCTAGATACTATTATAAAGTAACCTTTAGATGTTGGAGCACCAAAAATTTAAGATTTGTGTGATGACACCAAAAAATTGTATCTCAAGGTAGAGACATCGAAATTGCGATATACTTTACTCTAAAAAACTTAACATGAAAGACCACAACATATCCAAAATTTAGTATCTAACTCCTTTAATATCTTTCTAGACAATTTTTTGAAGTTAACTTCAAATTCTGGCCTCTAGTTGATTTCAGATTTTCTTTGCCTCACAAAATATTTCATATCTTGATTTCGTAACATCATCACTAAAAAGGGATATGATTGTTTAAATTATATTTCAATGGTTATTATACCAAGAAAAATATCGTCTCAAGTCTAACTTTGTCAGCATATCATACCTTCCAAGTCTTAAACATCTTGACGGGTAACAATCTCTCCTTTACTTGTATTTTCTTTGTATTTTCCATTTTTGTGTTTTTTTTTTTAATTTTTTATGTAGATACGCAAAAGAAATATTTATATTATGCGGAGGCTACAAAATGGAAAGATTTTTCACATAAGAATTTGATCTTCAGCTATGAAGGGATGTGTTTAACATCCCTGCCTTGAAGATCACTAACTTGAGGCTTTATTAGAATACTGTGTTTAACGTCCCCTCCTTGAAAAAAGTACTACCTTTAAGGCTTTCCAAATTCCTGAATACTTAAGAATAAGGTGTCAATGGATTTGTTTAATGCCCCCTGAAGATCACTAACTTGAGGCTTGACTAGAAACTGTGTTTTAACGTACCCGCCTTGAAAACAAAAACTACTCTCAAGGATTTACAAGGTCCCGAACACTTAAGCATAAGGTGTGGAGGTATGTGTTTAACGTCTCCGTATTGAAGATCACTAATCTGAGGATTTACTAGAGGATTGTGTTTAACATACCCCGCCTTTAAAAAAACTACTATCAAGGCTTTACAAGGTCCAGATTACTTAAGCATAAGGTGTGAAGGGATGTATTTAACGTCCCCGCCTTGAAAATCATTAACTTGAGACTTTATAAGATCCCGAATACTACACGAGAATTTGATCTCGAGGTCTGTAAGGATGTGTTGAACATTACCGCCTTGAGATCAAGAACTTGAGGCTTATAAGATCCTTATAAGGATAAATCCACGAAAAGACCAGTTTAAGATGCAAAGGAACAAACATTTTACACCTTAAGGCATGTCATGAAATTGAAAGATCTTTTTAACTATAATCCCGTAAAAAAACCATCTTAAGGTGCAAAGAAAAAAATCTTTTCTGCCTTAAGGCATGGCGATTTTTTTTACTCGTGCCCGCAAGAGTATAAATTGTGAACCACACAAAAATAATCCGTCCAGAGATAAATTTGTGAAAAGGACAGTTTCAGGTGCAAAGAAACAAATCTTATCCGTCTTAAGGCATGGAAATTTAAAGATCATTTTAAAGATAAACCAGTGTAAAGGGTAGCTTAAGGTGAAAAGGGACAAGTTTTTCCACTTTAAGACATAGAAATTTAAGATCTGTTGAAGGATAAATCTGTGAAAAAGCTAGATTAAGGTGCAAAAGGACAAACCTTGTCCACCTTAGGCATGAAATTCAACAACATGCACATATGGAGGATTTGGATAATTTTACTTACATACTTGAAGTATTACTTGCATGCTTAGAGGATTTTAATAGTTCAAGTTTTATAATTAGAGGATTTTAGTAGTTTAACTTGTAAACTCAAAAAATTTAATGACTTCAACTTGCATACTTTGCCTAATTTGAAGACTTAAAGTAAACTGTTAAAGAAACTCATATTTTATAAGAGTTTTCTACCTCCATTGACCCGTCAATAGTTCGTACAAGTCTAAAGTTTGATGAGACAAAAGATAAAATGAAATACTTATGATTTACTATCATGTGACAGATCAAGTGGGAACATTTGAATTTTTGATACTCATGCATTAGAACGTAGAATATGGTTCTAAGCGCCTACGTACCTTAGTGATGAGGATCAAGTTACAACGTAGTTCTGGGGAGTTTAGTGATTTCTTATTTGTTTTTTAATTGTGCCATACACAGTTATACTCTTGCGGGCTATGAGGGACATGCAGATTAGGATCGTATCTTCAGAGACATCATCTTACTTTAAGGTTATTACCTCTTTAGGAAGTTAAGCATTAATACGACCAATCCGTACACCATCTACATTAACAAGCTTGTAATCACCATGTGAATATGCTTCTTGTACGATATATGATTCATCCCGCTTTCGGTAGATTTTCCCCCAGACTTGTGCGAAGTAATGATGGGTCTTGTTACCGCAAGAGCTTGATATCCAACTTGGAAGCACCTCAAGAAACCTTATTATTGAAAGCACGAGATAGACGAGCTTCATGACATTCAAGGTTTTGTTGGGCTTCTAGCCTCTTTTCATCAAGTTCTTCTAACATAGCAAGACGCAATCCAATATATTCTTCTTCTGCGAGCCCTTCCTTAATAGCAAGTCTTAAAGAAAGTATTTGACACTCGAGCGACAAGACTGCTTCAACTCCAAAATCAAGTTAATATGGTGTTGGTTGAGTGGGTCTGTGGTACATTGTCCTATATGCTCACAAATCTTCTTCCATTCTTTCATACCAATCCCATTTGGACTTGGAGACAACTTCCTTGAGCAGGTTGCATAGAGTCTTATTGAATGCTTCAGCAAGACCGTTCACGACAACATGGTACATAGAAGATTTACAATGCTTTAAGCCAAATAGATCACAAATCTTGTTCATTAAATTATTATCAAATGGCTTGCCATTGTCCATTATTATTTAGCAAGGGATGCAAATGGGATGATGATATTCACTAGGATAAAATTCGTGACATTCTCTTTCTTCACTTCTTTGAGAGCGACAACTTCAGCCCGTTTTGAGAGGTAATCTATTGCAACCAAGATATACAAGTATCCACCAGAAGATTTTGGTAGTGGTCTGACAAAATCAAGTCCCCAAGCATCAAATGGACAAGATGCGATAGTTCGGTGCAATATTTTGGGTGGCTGATGTATGAAGTTCGTATAAAATTGAAAAGCATCGCACCTTCCAGCATAATCTAAGCAATCCTTCACCATAATTCGCCAATAATACCCCTTATTTTTTTTTATGTGAAAGTGGAGTTTAGATCCAGATTGATTTGATCAAAATACTCCCGAGTGTGCTTCTTGCGGAGCTTGAATTTCTATTTCTTCTCCCATACATTGTAATAGTACACCCTCAAATGATCTTCTGTTTAATGTTTCCTTGTAGTAAAGAAATCAAGGTGCACAACGACGAATATCAGTCCTTCTCCTTAGATTTCACGAGAGTATCCCATAACACATGTCTAATATGTTGTCTCCAATCTTTTTTTGCATCTTCGAAAATGCACAAGATGCTCAAGCTCATTTTCGATATATTCTTCCTCATTTGGAGGTGTAACTATCCATTTTTTTTTTTTACAAATAATCACTTATTTTTGCTTATGAAGTGTTAGTGTTGAAGTTAGGGCAGCCAATGCGTTAGATTTCTTATTTTCTATTCTACACACATGTTGGAGGGTTACATCTCCAAGATATTCTATCAACTTTTGAGCATAATCATGGCAAGGACACAATTAAGGTTTCTTTACCTCATAACTTCCCAAGAATTGGTAGATCACCAACTAAGAGTCACCAAAGACTTGTAAGTGTAATTGTTTCACGCCGACAACCATCTCAAGTCAAAATATCAACGACATTATTGAAGCAATATTGCTTCAAAGTATAGGAGAATGGTAGTATCTCCTCTTATGAAGTGATGAACGCTACGCTAGTGCCCACCACAATATGCATTCCTACCAAAGTACATTTTCCAAGAAGGTTGAATTTCAATAAACATCACATCTTCATCAGGAAGCTCATCCTTTAACTCTCAATCATCAGGTAATGGGTGGCCTTCCAAGAAATCTGCTAATTCTTGTCCCTTTACAAAATTCTGAGGGATGTAAACAATAGCAAACTGTCTGAATTAGAGGTACCGTATTGCTAGTCAGTCTGTAAGGACATGTTTTCACATAACAAAGTCGATGGGATTTTCTCTAGAAATAAATCGGAGAACATGAGATTGAAAATAATGCCTAATCTTTTGAATTGAGAAGTTAAGTGCCAATCACAACTTTTCAATTGGCGAATAGTTCTGCTCATTCGACATCTCATTCTACTTCAGCAATAAAAAGAGTTTTCTTTGTATATACTATTCTCTTGAGCTAACAGTGATCGCATGAACCTTTTTTCTTCTACAATGTAGAGTATCAATGCCTTTCAAGATATAGGGGCTGCCAAAACTGAAGGTTTCGTTCGATATGATTTGATACTTCTAAAGACATCGCTACATGTTTGGTCCCAATTAAAAGGAGCACCTTTCTTCATGAGATGACCAAATGGTTGACATCCTCCAGCTAGATTTGACATGAACCGCCTTAAGTAGGCTAGCTTTCCTTCGAGACTTTTTCACTCATAAATATTGAGGCTCAACCACCTTCGATATTGCATCAACTTTGGATTGATAAATTCCAATTCCTCGATGTCTCACAATAACGCCAAGGAACTTACCAGAAGTAACTCCGAAGGCACATTTCAATGGATTAATCCTTAGGTGATATCTTCAGAGCAACTAAAACACCATTCCTATGTCTTTCAAATGATAACCCCTCTTTATAGACTTTACCAGCAAGATTAACATAACATTCAACATTTTTATGGAGTAAGTCATCAAATATATTTTTCATAGCCCTTTGATATGTGACACCAACATTCTTTACACGAAATGACATCATTTTGTAACAATAAATACCCTTCGCTATACAAAATGCAATGAGTTCTTCATCCTTTGATGCCATGCATATTGATTATAGCTGGAAGAACCGTCCATAAATGATATTGTCTCATAAGCAATGGTGACATTAATCATCAACTCAGGAATGGTAACATGAAATTCATTCTTAGGGCATGCATTATTGAGATCTCTAAAGTTAGCAATGGTGACATTAATCATCAACTCATGAATGGTAAGATGAAATTCATTCTTAGGGCATGCATTATTGAGATCTCTAAAGTCAACACAAACTCAAATTTTACAATTTTTCTTTCTCATAGGAACAACACTTTAAATCCATGTAGGATATTTGACGACACGAATAAAGCTTGCCTCAATGAGTTTGTTAACTTCATATTCTATCAATGGATTCAAGTCATGCCCAAAACGTTTTTGAGCTTGCTTAACAAGACAAGAAGCATTTTTGACTGCCAACTTGTGGACGACTACTTCATGATTCAATCGAGGGATTTCCTTATAACTCCAAGCGAAGATATCCCTTTATTCTTTGAGTATATTCATATAAGCAATTTTCTCATCAATTTCTAGAATGGTACTCAAGTAAGTTGTCCTTGGCTCTTCATTAGTCCCAAGGTTAACTCCCTTCAAAGGATCTATCGTGGTCTTTACTTCTGCTTCAACTTTCGATGGAGAATCTCTAGCATCTTCCTCTTCTAAAGGATCACTTCACTGATAGTTATATGATAACACCATAAAATATCTTCTAACACTTCATCAGTCTTTGTTTGAGGCAAAGAATCTTAGTCATTTGCATTGTAACATGATTCGAGGAGTCTACAGTTTCTTCATCTTCCTCGCGCTCTTTGGTGTAAACCACAGTGTGAGCCTTTGTCTTGATTTCATATTTATATGAAACCACAATTTTCACTCGTCGCCTCATTCTAGAAGGAATAAAACTTTTGAAATCCTTTTGAATCAAATGTGAAGTGGGTGTTGTAACTTTTTAATAACTCCCAGATTCTGGTTTTTCTTTTATGGACCTAACCTATGAAACAAAGAAATTCTTGCACTCAATTATCTAAGTATATCAAAGATGGAATACTTTTTGTTAGGAGTAGTGACATCATCTTTAAAAGTTATATGGTTATTGCTTGCCTTTCTTATGAAAATGCGAATTGGCGGCTAATGACTATAGCCTAGGTCTTCTCATGCTTGCCTAGTTGTATCTTCTGATGGAATTTTCCCTAACATTGATGACTCATTAGGGTTGTATCCATGCGCTTGATCGCAAATATTCCATGTTGATTTCTAATTTAATAGAACCTATGTACCTTTTTCTCCCTTGATTGAATCTTAGTATCAACAAACAAATTTCACTAAGTTCTTCGGTCATGGTGTCGAGCTCCTTCAATGTGTGGATAGGTAGAATGTTGACTCCATATCCTTCATCTACTAAGATTTTATTTATCTTCTTCTCTAGAATGTGCCCCACAATATACAAAGGATGATTGCGTAGCTTTTCACTAAATAGAAGATCATTATATGTAATTGTAATTTTTTATCACATGCATTTACTTCTTGGGAAGAAGGTTCAAGAAGTTTTTCACATGGTGAAGGAGACATCATTACGAGATTTCCCTTGTTGCCTTTCCATCGTCACCATGAGGCATTTTTTGTGAGGATTCACTTGTTGTTTCTTCTTTGTCAGTAGGGGGAAACTTTGTTGTTTCTACTTTATCATCATTGAACACATGATGCCTCGAAATTGTCTTGAGTACACATTATGTTGAACAAACTTGTTAAGAATTTCTCTAGAGTCCCAAGACATTGGGGTTTTTGGTAGTAATGCACTTCTGTCTTTGCCTTCTTGGGCGTTAGATTGATTTACGATTCTCCAATTTCTTCACCATTTTTCCTCTAATCGGTTCGTCGGATGATTAATTTTGTAAGCTTGACTTGTTGCATCTTCACCTAGTCATAGAAACCCAACCTTCATCACCATATATATCATCTTTAGTTGCTTCAATAACTCTTCTTCATGATTTTCAAAGTTATATATTGGATCAGATCGAGCGAGCCAAATGTGATAGATATTTGGTTAGAACTATCCTTATCATCATCGAGGACAATTTTCTTTTCATTATCCAAACACATCACTCTATCCTTGAAGATAAAACATTTTACAAGAGGTTGACTCACAACTCTATGATTCTTGCAATAATTTTTGTCATCATCTTTTCCCGCTTCACCAGGTCGCTTCATCTCTTGCTAGTCAATGAGCTTTAACTCGAGCAACTCATCAAAAATCTCAAAAATGTCAAAATCTAAAAAAGGATATTTTTTCCTTGCATCTCCCTTAGTGTAAACTTTTATTTTAAAGTTCTTCGAAATTCGTTCTCACTTTTTTCTTTATCCCATCATATATAGTGAACTTCACAGGTGACACATTAACACTCATGGATTCTTTAATTTCATTTGTGAGAACAAATTTTCTCCACATCTTGAGTTCCTGCTTGTCTCTTCGTTTGCGAGGATCATGGAGAAATGCCACATCTTTTTCGGCAGACGACATGCTTAACTCCATATCAAGAGTGCGAGTAGCTATATATTTAAAGGATTTGGGCTTTATTCCTTGTAAGATGTAAAAAATCTCCCAGTGATTCTTTGGATATACATTTTGATTGCAAAAGCTCCATTAAAACTATCCTTGCAATTTAGGATCTCATTCATTCATCGATTATGAATTATATAACTTGTTCGAACTTTCTTTGGCGAGTATTCGTGAGTTCTACCATGCTCACTGTACGCCTTGTGCTATAGAAATCATCGAGAAACTCGTGCTAAAGTTGCTCCCAACTATCAATAGAATTAGGCTAGAGACTCGTGTACCAATCAAAGACATGTTCTTTCAGAGAGGGGAAAAACTATTTGAAAAGATGGTCTCCATATGTTGAATTATTACGTGTCTCAACAAATTTGCAACATGTTATTTTGGATTCCCTTTACCCTCAAATTGTTCAAATTTTGGAGGTTAATAACTAGCAAGCATTTTAAAGTTATCAATTCTAGCAGTATATGGCTTAGTATACACATGAGAAGACTTGGTGAAGGCTTTATAATTATCTTTGATAGTGCCTTCAATAAACTCCTTCAAGCGATCGAGTGGATATTTCCTTCAAAAGAAACTACATCTCATAAAAAATCGCTAGTTTCTTTGCAGGATCTCCGGTATCTTGGACTTCAACAGTCTTTCCAAGTGCATGACTTGCTTCTGCATCTAAAATTCCTTCCATCCTATCCATCAACTTATCAATTCGAGACTCTTGGTGTTGTAAATGCTTTGTCAATCCTTCAATCAACTTCGTCAGATTTGTGAGTTTTTCCTCAAGAGAGGAAGCAACAGTCACCATCATTTGCATGATCATTGGAGATTATGAGAGTAGCATGGATTTTAGCACAGGTTAATATTCATAGGAATCACGATACGCGATGCATGTGGATATGATTCATTAGTTGAATCATATTCCTCCCTTGTGGTAGAGTTCTTGGAACTAGATTTCCCAAGAAGAGCCAATGTCTTCTTGATGTTTTCAACAACACTGCTTCCTCCTTCTAAAGAATTTGTGGAGGAACTTGCTCCTTTTGGAGTAAAAGACCCACAAATTGGAGTTGATGGAGACGACACTTGAAGTGTTTGTTGTCATAGTGTAGCAACCTTGCTTCTTGTGACAACTCCAAAACTTCCAAAGTAACACCATAATGCCTTCAACTTCAGTAGAGAACTTGGTGCTAGCAGTCTTAAAGACAGTTGATCGAGAATTACTCTTCATGGAAGTCATCTCTATATATGTTGATCTTGAAAAGATGAGATGTGAGGTAGAGATTGTCCCACTGGTCGTGCCGAAATTCGTCGACAGTAAAATTTGCATCGAGAAAACAATAATCAAGAACGGAAAATTATGCAACAATGGTATTTATTATTTTAAGAGCCGGTGTTACAATCTCTATGATATCTTTGAATTTGCCTTTTCAAATATAAATTCAAAGTCTCTTGAGATTAATCTCGAATTATTCTTTAAGTTAAACTTAGACTTTTATTTAAATTCAAGGGCTTCGAGCTTGTTCTTAAATCCGTTGGTTTTGATCTTTTTCGTTCTTGAACTTGAATTCTAAAGCTTGTAGCTTTATAGAGAATTTTATGGAACCTATACCACAGACTTTCTCTAGAAGCTTGTTTAAAATTTTTGGCGCCCCTTCTCTAAATTATGAGAACCCCTATTTATAGTTTTAGAATAGGGGAGTTATGATTGGAACATGATTTTGTTAGGCCAATCAGATTTAAGTTACATGACATATGAGATTTATGGAGAGGGCTTGTCATCTATGACACATGTCATGATCCAATTGGTTTCTTGTTTGACCTAACATGCCACTTCATTTGCCACGTGGCACAAAAAAGGGCATTTAGGATGAGGTTAAATTATGCTTATATATTATAGCAAATCAAATAAATTGATTTTATATTTATTAGACTTAAATAACTACCCCAATTATATTATCCATAATATTGATTTGAACTAATATATTTATAAATTTAATATAACTATAATTATTTTATAAATTTATATTTAATAAATTTGTATGATTAGAATCACAAATAGGAAATGAAAGAAAAAAATAATAGAGCTTCAAAAGCTATTCGAGATCCTTGAAAGCTCATTGATTCTTCTCGTGCAAGCTTGTCTTGTCGGCATTCCTCTTCGTACACAAAGTAACTTCCGGGTAAGAATCCATTGCTTTTGAATAACGATCTTTGAAGATTAATTTCAATCATCCTTTTGCAGTTTTTTTATCCAAAGTATAAATTTTGAGGTCAAATGATATTTGTGTAAGTTTCTATGTTTCTAAATGTTGTAGAATTACTAGATACATTTATCTTAACAAGCTTAATTAACTATTAAGCAACTTATTTCAAATGTGTTAATGATTTTCTCATATCTGTAAATCCTCCGTCTATTCTGAGGAACGATGGGTTGGATCCCATCAAAATTGATACGATCATCAATTTTCCATCATTTTAAAGTGAAAGAATTACTGATATAGAGATGATTTCTTCCTTGGACATCCTTATACATGTTCGATAATTTCTGAAGCCAAATAGGTCAACAATGACGTTAAAAAGCGTCCTAGACTTGGCGTCAGAGGAATATCTCAAGTCTTAGAGATGCATAGATGCTCAAATCGATTCAAAATACTTCAAACTATAGGATATATCCATTTAAATCATAATTAAAATGTTATTGATGGACACACAAGTTAGCCTGCATCAAGATGTCAACAAGGTAAATCAATTTGTGTGAAGCCTAGGTCATGCCTCTCTTTGGATTTGGAGAGCTCATTCCGTCTAAATGTAAAGACTTCCTTCTCCCACAAAGAATTTGTTCTAAAATGATCAAATAAATAATCACATGCAAAAAAAAAAAAACCCACAAGGTTAGCAAAGAAATCTGCAAGGGTATTGTCACGATCAGGGAGCACCCCCTAGATGTAACCGGTCCTCGGAGAGGACTTGGACAAGACCTTAGCATTCGTCATAACATATCATAAGTCAAAAATGTGGAAAAGTTAAAAAATTTATGCAGTGAATATACTTAGACTTCTCATATATGATATATTGAGTTTACATAGACTCCTCGCTTATTGAAGTTTTCATAGACTACTCGTTTAGGAAATATAACCAATATAAAAGAAATAGTCTAATACTTTGTCTCACATATAAACCATCTAAAGAGAATGAAAATTTATGCATAGCCCTTACTTCAATAAAATATTCCACATATAGGCTTACAACAATAGTCTCACACGATAAAAGAAAGAACAAGTGTCATATAGACATAGTCAATCTCATAGCTAGAATAGAAGAATGTCAACATCCTCGAAACGTGAGGACCTACCAATAACTTAGGAAATATGTACAAGTCTTCTTGAAAAGTTGCCTCCTATACTTCGATGACCCGAACCTACATTGTTTGGTAAAAGAAAAAGAATATGGATTAGTAAAAACCACATGTACTAAGTATGGAAACATATGCACATAAAATCATCGAAATCATGCTTAAAGGAACATTTTGTTCAAACCATGCTAGGTCACTTTTAAAATCCACTATGCACAATCAAGAACATATAGAAGTCAATGATCATATTATCAATATAAGACAAGTCCATATACGACACAAGACCAATCATCACTATAAAGTCATGTCAAAATGAATATTATCAACATAAAGTTATATCAACATGAATAACTTCAACATAAAGTCATAACAACAATTCATGTAATAGATTTCATAACAATAAAGAATATAATATCCCTTACTCACAATTATATCCAAGTGTACAAGTGCAATGCTCATGGGAGGCCCCATAAACCCACATAATCAAGTAAACAAGGAAAAGAGATCATAAGTAGTGTCTTGCTTCATATAACATAACATCATGTGTATTCATCATCATATATAGAAATTTAGACCAATAACATGTACATCAATAAACTAACATCATAGGATCATCAACATGTAAAGTCAACATATGCATTTCATTCATATCATAAGTGCATAAGAACAAACTCCTAGGACTTCCATCAAGGACAACTTGTGCAATGTATAGGTAGAGTCCCATACCCTACCTACACTAAGTAGAACCATATAAGTCACCCTAGTTAGTGTCCATCTTCATTGCTTCATTCATTCATTTTACTTTCGGGAACAATCGCCTTAATCGACAATAGACAGTGTGAGATAAACATTGAATCCGGTGTCATGAAACCCACTGAAAGAAGGTGCTCTACTTGCCAAAGTAGAATAACAACATGATCGTAACATTCTAGGTAGATCCACTAGATAGTATTCCTATGGAGGCAACATAGTTAAGGAACTAGGAGATATACTTGAAACCCTATTTATGCACAATTGTATTATAGTCTCCATCTCACGAGAACCATTGTGAACCTACTTTCCCATATTGGGAAGGGACTTGCTAAGCTAAAGTCCCTTTTTGAAATGTCTTTAAGTCATTCTTAATCATCATAACTTAATATAGGCCATAGGAGACTAACCCCTTGTATGTCATGTCATTATCTCATTAAGTATTGCATGAGAATTTCCTTTCATAACAACCCTTCATTTGTGATATCAACACATCATAGTCGTATCATAATAAGGCATCAAGTGATTCACATTCAACTTTGTACCATTACACCCTTAACATGATTTCACAATTCACATATTCAAGAAATTTCATCATAATCATCATATCATCATCTTCTTAATCTAATAACATAGTCATACTTTTAGTTGAACATCATTATAAAGTATCAACCATCATCATTAAAGTAAAGAACTCATAAGCATAAAGGCTTTACCACATAACCTCCAAAACCTTCTTCAAGATCATATCCTCAATTCATCACAATTGTCCAATGATACAATCATCATCATCATAATATAGTGAATCAAACAATAACATAACCAATTACAACAATCCTAAACATCTACAAGTCCAATTCATAGCAAGGGTTAGGGAAAAGGGTTCAATCATGAATTCTTTCATAGAACTAGGTCAAAGAGTAAGAACTACATCAATTAAGAAATATAAAATCATAATATATTAATATTAATCCAAGGAAATCAACATCAAATCAAATTGAAATATCGTTCACGAAATTGAGAGAAAACCCATCTTTTAGACATCATTGGAAACCAATTTTAAAGAGCCTCTTGGGGAAAGAGATCCCAAGAGTGAATAGCTTCCATACCATAACAATATTTGAAGATTGATTTAAGAAATATTGGGTTTGGAGTCCTAATCAATCTTGGAGTTGGTCTTTAATGGTGGTATTTGGAATAGAGAGAGAAAGTAGAGAGAAGTAGAGAGAATTGGGTTTGGGAATTATGAGGTGTTGAGTTAGTTTAATGAGGGTTAGTCCTTATATAGTCCTCCAACTAACATAATTAGACACCCCTTAAACCTTAGTTATTTACCTAACTAATTAACCAACTAACTCACTAAACTACAAAACCTACCAGTGAAGTCGAGTGTCAAACCATGAACCCCCGCCTACGCCCCTTCGTCCAAACGATGGCCTCGTACCAGGAAGCCATTGTTTGTGACAGATAGTGTTGTTTTAGACCCTTTTGAAAATAAACTAAGTCTTAACCAGCGATGCCATCGAGAGATATTATATCAAACGACGACTCATCGTTTGTCTCATGGTTACACACTGTCCAATGACAGTTTTGTCAAGTGTTGGGGTCCTCTCCAAGGACCTCTCCAATGACGCTAATACATGTTTAACACCATTTTACCAATTTTGAATCAATTCCAATTCTTAGAACCCCATGAAACATGCCAAGCCACACTAGGTCAAATTTCATAATTCTCCGGACGTCGTTATCATTCTTGACTTTTTGACTCTAAAACTTCTTACTTGGTTTCAATACATAATTTTAGGCTTAAAACAATGCGTCACATTTCATCTCATGAGGCTCTAGACTAAGTCATGGACTTTTAGAGTGTTACATTATCCCCCCTTAGGAATATTCATCCCTGAATGACACTTAAATGTTTTTGTAGGTAGAGGACAAACTCAATACTAGCAGCTCAACGAACAACATATAATCAACATGATTCACATCGCATAGGATTACTTCAAAACTCCATTCAACACATAAACATGACATTTACACATAGCAACTCAAATCACAATTTATCACATATAAGAGCTCAACATCACAACATGAGGAATTACCTTATTAATATCAACATTAGCTCAACATGAATATCAAGAGTCAGTTATGCGAACCTTATTTCAAAACACATTAAATATGCTCACTATCATTTCATAAAGGAAACTATACACAACACAAATAAGTGCAAGTTAAGAGAAGAACAGTTTTCCATGAAGACTCATTTTAGCATGAACCTTTACGAAAATATGCATCTATTTAGAAAACCAAGACAAGTTCAACATTAATCATTATTTTATTTTAAGAGGATGACTAACCTTAACCTTGTCTAGAATTTTGAGGAAAAATATGAGGATAACAGAATTCATGTCGGCCTCGGCCTCCCATGTTTCTTCCTCAACTAGTTGGTTTTTCCATAGGACTTTTATGTAGGGCACCTATTTGTTCCTCCACTTCTTGACTTGGCGATCTAGGATTTCCACCAGAACATTTTCATAAGAAATGTTATCATTCACATCCAACCCTTCAATAGGGAGAATAAATACAGGGTTGCCTAAACATTTTTTGAGCATGGAGACATGAACTACCAGACGAACCAAAGCTAGTTCACTATATAATTTCAACTTATAAAGCAACTTTCCGACCCTTTTCAATATATCATAAGGACCCACATACCAGGGACAAAGCTTCTCCTTTTTACCGAATCTCATCATTTCTTTCATAGGTGAAATATTCAAGTACACCCAATCTCCTACTTCAAATTTAAGGTCTCTTCTTCTATTGTCGGAATAGAATTTTTTTCGACTATAGGCTGTTTTTAACATATCTCTTTTCACCCGAACTTTTTCCAAAGCTTCGTAGATTATCTCGGGATCAAGGAGTGAAAAATCACCAACCTCAAACAACCCAATCGAACACCTATATATCCTACCATAGAGTGCTTCAAAAGGTGCCATAAAAATATTCGAATGGTAGCTATTGTTATAGGAGACCTCAATCAATTGTAGGTGATTGTCCCAATTACCTTTGAAATCTATTACACAAGATCTTAACATATCTTCTAGGGTTTGAATGGTACGTGGCGCTTGACAATTCATTTAAGGATGAAAAATCGCTGTTAAACTTCACTTGTGTACCCAACCGTTTTTCAAAACACCTCCAATAAATAGAAGTGAATTGAGCACCTCTATCCGATATAATGCACAAAGGGATCCCATGTAAGCTCGCAATCTCATTACTCTATATTATTGCATAATCCTTCACCTAAAAAGTAGACTTCATAGGGATAAAGTGAGCGGATTTTTTCAATCAACAATAACCCCAATTGAGTCATTTTCCTTTGGCTTTGAGGCAACCTAACAACAAAGTCCATATTAATTTCTTCCCACTTCCAAGTAGGAACATTCATTTCTTGGACTTTTGATGCTCGGATTTTACTTCTTGGTAATTCGAACACCTAGCCATAAACTCCGCTATGTCCCTTTTTAAACCATCCTACCAAAAGACCTCTTAGGATCACGATTCATTTTGGTGGCACCCGAATGAATAGAATATCGGGAACGATGAGCTTTTTTCAAAAATTTCCCCCTCAAATTATCAACATCCGGCACATAAAATCTACCTTTTTACCTAACGCACCATGTCCTTTGGGAGAATGACTATTGAGTTTGCTAGTATCGATTTCTTGAACTCCATCAATAGAGGATGAAGATGTTTTTTAGACTTCACCTCAAGAACTTAAGATGACCCGGAGTTATGATGAACCATAAATCAACCTTTCAGAGAATCTTCAAAACAAACACCCAACCGGGCCAATCAATGAACATCCTTCACTAGATCTTTCTTACCTTCTTCCACATGAGAGAACTACCCATGGTCATTTGACTTAGAGTATCCGCAACCACATTGGCTTTGTCGGGTGCTAGAGAACACTCATGTCATAATCCTTCAAAAGTTTCAACCATACTCTTTGTCGAAGATTCAACTCCTTTTGAGTGAACACATATTGAAGACTGTTATGGTCGTTAAATACATATACATGAACACCATATCGGTAATGTCTCCATATGTTCAAAGCAAACACTACAACCGCTAATTCAAGATCATGAGTTGGATAGTTGTTCTCATGCACCTTGAGTTTTCTAGATGCATAAGCTACCACCTTACAATTTTGCATAAGGATACAACCCAAACCTACCTGGGAAGCATCACAATTCACCACAAAACTCTTAGTACCCTCCGGTAAGGTCAACACCGGAGCGAGGTAAGCTTGTATTTCAAAACTTGGAAACTTCTTTCACAAGCTTCCGACCACTAAAACTTAACATTCTTTTGGGTCAAGGTAGTAAAAAGAGAAGCAATAGACGCAAGGCCATCAATAAACCTCCTATTGTACCCGGCTAGACCCAAGAAACTTCTAATATCAGTTAGAGTCAAAAGTCTAGGCCAATTCTTAACCGCTTCTATTTTTTTTGGATCGACCTCTATACCCTCACTTGAGATAATATGACTAGGAAATGCAAACGATCTCAATCAAAATTCACTTTTCCTATACTTGGCAAAGAGTCAATGTTCCTTGAGTACTTGCAGTACAATCGTCAAATGGTCCATATGGTCACCCTCACTCTTTGAATATACAAAGATATCATCAATGAAGAAAATCAGAAAGGAATAAAGGTAATTTCGGAGGATTCTAGTTATAAGGTCCATAAAATCCGCCGGGGCATTAGTTAGACCAAAGGACATAAATAGGAAATCATAATGACCATACCTAGTTCAGTAAGATATTTTAGGTATATCTTCACCTCTCACCCTAAGTTGGTGATATCCCAAACTAAATTTAATTTTTAAAAATTAACTTGGCTCTTGGAGTTGATCAAACAAGTCGTCAATCCTAGGGAGATGATACTTGTTCTTTACGGTGACCTTATTGAGTTGATGGTAATCAATGCAGATGCTAAGGAACTATCTTTATTTTTTACAAATAACACCAGAGCACCCCATGGAGAAATACTAGGTTTAAGGAAACCTTTGTTAATAAATCTTTGAGTTGAGCTTTCAACTCTTTTTATTCAGCCGGAGCCATTCGATAAGTCAATACCAAAGTCTATTTCCCATTCGGGAGGAGTATCGGGCAAGTCATCGGGAAAGATTTCTTGAAAATCCTTCACTATAGGGACCGAATCTAAAGGAGGAGTTTCGGAATCAAGATCCTTGACCCTCACAATGTAGTAGAGACATCCCTTGGAGATCTGTACAAGATTTTAGACACAAAATGATATGAACTCTAGGGTTAAGTTTCTCCCCTTTCCACTCTAAGACGGGTTCATTAGGAAATTGGAACTTAATTACCCTTGTTCTACAATCAATGGAAGCAAAACAAGCATGCAATCATCCATTCCCAAGATGACATCAAAATCAACCATATCAAGTTCTACAAGATCAACTAATGTAACTCTATTGGGCAATGAAATAAGACAACTCCTAAAGACTCTTCTAGCCAGAATGGAGTCACCTACCAGGGTAGAAATCGAAAAAAGGTTCAATAAACACATCGGGTAGAACATCAAAGTTTTTACCTACTAGAGGAGTTACAAATGATAAAGTAGAACTGGTGCCTAGTAAAGCATAGACATCAATGGGAAAGACTTGTAACATACTGGTGATAACATTGGGAAATTCCTCTTGTTCACCCTAGAGAAGAGAGCATAGAAATGGTTCCTCTTAGGAGCATCAGAACTAGGACCTCTTGCTTTATCTTGGCTAGTCCCCTTCTCTTGAACCTTTATATTAGGACAATCCCTCACCTTATGGTCACTATTTCCACAACCAAAGCAATTATACATCCCAACTAAACATTTATCCATATGCTTCTTACCACACTTGGTACAAGTAGGTTTCTTGCTAGGTAAATTTCCTTTTTTGGACCTAGCGTTAGACACCCTATCCTTGATAACCTTGGGGAAATTTGAAGCAACATGGTTCGAGATCCTCTTCTTGAACCTAGGTTTGTCTTGTATTTCCATATTTCCCTTAGAAGTACCTCCCTCATAAGACTTGGCCTTCTTAAACTACGTATTCTTCCTCTTGATCATAATCTCCTCTACTTGTTGAGCATGAACAATCAAACGAGAAATGTACATATTGTCATGAATCATCAGCGAACGACACTCTTCCAGAAGATCATCGAACACACTTGTCACAAAATGGATCATTTCAACTCGAGGATAAGACACAAAAGAAGGAGCATATTTAGACAACTTAGTAAATTTCAAAGAGTACTCTTGGACACTCATACATCCTTGACGAAGGTTTATGAACTCTTCTACTTTTGCCTCTCTTTTCTTCTTTGGGAAAACTTATCAAGAAAAACCCTTCTAAACACCTCCTAACTTATGGGACCCGCTCTCAAATCCCTATTGTCCATCCATTGAGTGTACCAAGTTTGAGCATCATCCTTGAGTTGGTACGAGGCTAGCTTGACTTTCTCATTAGAACTAAATCCCATAGCATATAGGATCTTTTATACCTCATCAAGAAAGTCTTGGGTTCCTCATTTTCCTTAGACCCAAAGAACATTGGAGGGTTCATCCTTGTGATGTCCCTCTAGGAGAAACCATGGTACTAGCATTTTGTGACAAAGGGGTCCGACTTCCTGGTTTGCTCGAGCCGTCATGGCTTGAGATCGAGTAGCTACGACATGTATTTGAGTGGTCATAGCTTGAGAAAAACTTAGAAATCCGACCTTATCTCTCCATCCATCATGGGCGGAGGAATGACCGGATCTTGGTTACCTTGAGAAGCTTGATTTCCTTGTGGAGGAGCTTGGTTGTCTTGGGGAGGAGCTCCAACATTAGCCACTTCTTCCTCCACTTTCCTTGCGGCTGCCCTTCTCGCAGTCATAGCCTATAACCACAAGAAAAAGATTAGAAGAAACAGGATACATAGAGTTGCCACTCTTGAGGCACGACTTTCAAGATTACCAAAAAGGTGAGAATTCCTAAACATCACATAGCTATTCATTCATAACTGTGGCGCTCTTCACACCCATGAATAAGACTTCACGTAGACGTGGTTTAGTAAGACACTAATACTAAGATTACTTTATCCTCATTCTCCGTTGCCATATTTGTCATGACCGGGGAGCACCCCCTAGATGTAACCGACATCTTCATCCTCGGAGAGAACTTGGACAATCCCTTAGCATTAGTCATAATATATCATAGGTTGAAAATGCAAAAAATTTAAAACTTTTAAATATTAAAATAAACTTAGACTTATCAAATATCATATATGGAGTTTACATATACTCCTCGCTTATTGAAGTTCACATAGACTTCTATTTTAGGCAATATAAACAACACAAAAAATTGTCTAATACTTTTTATCACATATAAACCATCTCAAGAGAATTACAATATCGGGAATAACCCTTACTTCAATAAAATATACAACATGTAGGCTTACAACCATAGTCTTATACGGTAAAGGAAAGAACAAGTGTCATGCATACATAGTCAATCTCATAGCTAAATGGAAGAATGACAACCTCCTCAAACCTTGAACACCTATCAATAACTTGGGGAATATGTCAAAGTCTTCTTTCAAAGTGGTCTCCTATACTTCAATGGCATGAACCTACATTGTTTGGGAAAAGGGAAAGAATATGGGTTAGTACAAACCACATGTACTAAGTATGGAAACATATGCACATAAAATCATCAAAAGCATGCTTAAAGGGACATTTTGTTCAAAACCCTGCTAAGTCTAAAATCCATTATGAACAATCAAGAACATATACAATCAATGATCATATTATCACTTAAGACAAGTCCATATTCAACACAATACCAATCATCATTATGAAGTCATGTCAACATGGATATCATCAATATAGGGTCATATGAACATTAATAGCTTCAACATAAAGTCATAACAACAATTAATGTAATAAAGTTCATAACATCAAAACATAAAAGACCCTTATCACAATCAAATCCCAAGCCTACAAGTGCAATGCTCTTGTTAAGCCCCATAACCCCATATAATCAAGTAGACAAGGAAAAGAGATCATAAGTAATGCCTTGCTTCATATAACATAACATTATCTGTAGTCATCATCATATATAACAATTTAGACCAATCGCATGTTCATCAATTAAACTAACATCATAGGACCATCAACATGTAAATTCATAATATGGATTTCATTCGTATCATACGTGCATAAGAACAAACTACTAGGACTTCCATCAAGGACAACTTGTGCAATTTATAGGGAGAGTCCCATACTCCTACCTACACTAAGTAGAACCCTATAAGTTACCCTAGTTAGTGTACATCTTTATTGGTTCATTCACTCATTTTACTTTCCGGAACAATCGCCTTAACCGACAATAGACAATGTGAGATAAACATTGAATCCGGTGTCATAAAACCCTACACCGAAAGAAGGTGCTTTACTTGCCTAAGTAGAACCAAAGCATGATCATAACATTCTTGGTGGATCCACTATCTAGGATTCCTATCTAGGTGACATAGTTAAGCAACAAGGAGATATACTTGGAACCCTGTTTATGCATAATGGCATTATAGTCTCCATCTCATGAGAACCATTGTGAACCTACCTTTTCATATTGGGAAGGGACACCTCTCATAACTAGTTTGCTCGTGCTAAGCTAAAGTCTGTTTTTGAAATAATTATTAAGTCATTCTTAATCATTATAGCTTAAAATAGGTCATAGGAGACTAACCCATTGTAGATCATGTCATTTTCCCATTAGGTATTGTATGAGAATTTTCTTTCATAACGACCGTTCATTTGTGAGATCAACAAATCATAGTCATATCATAGTAAGGCACACATATGATTCATATTTAACCTTGTATTATCATATCCTTAAACTGATCTCACAATTAACATATTCAATACATTTCATCATAGTCATGATATCATCATCTTCTTAATTTAATCAAATTATCATACTTCAATTGAACATCATCGTCAAGTATAAACCATCATCATTGAAGTAAAGAACTCATAATCATAAAGGTCTTACATAGCCTCCAAAACCTTCTTCAAGATCGTACCCGTAAATCATCACATTTATCTAAATTTCCACTCATAATCATCATAATATAGTGAATTAAACAATAACATAATCAATTCAAACAACCTTAATTATCTACAAGTTCAATTCATAGCTAGAGTTAGAGAAAAGGGTTCAATCATAGATTCTTTCATAGAACTAGGTCAAAGACTATGAACCACATAAATTAACCAATATACAATCATAGTCTATCAATATTAATCCAAGTAAACCAACACCAAATCAATTTGAAAGATCATTCACGAAACTGGTAGAAAACCAACTTTTAGACATCATTAAAAACCAATTTTGAAGAGCCTCTTGGGGAAAGAGATCCCAATGGTGAATAGCTTCCATACATTAACAATCCTTGAATATTGATGGAATAAATATTGAGTCTTGGAGCCATATTCAATCTTGGAGTTGGTCTTCAACAGTGGTCATTGGAATAGAGAGAGAAAGTAGCGAGAAGTTGGAGAGAATTGGGTTTGAGAATTATGAGGTGTTGAGTTAATTTAATGAGGGTTAGTGCTTATATAGTCCTCCAAATAACATAATTAACCTCTTATTTACCTAACTAATTAACCAACTAACTCACTAAGCTACAATACTTACCAGTGAAGTCGAGTGTCAAACCACGAACCCCCTCCTATGCTCCGTCGTCCAAATGACGGCCCCGTACTAGCAAGCCGTCGTTTGTGATATAGAGTGTGATTTGGGACCCTTTTTAGGAATAAAATAAGTGTCAACCAATGACACCATTGACGGAGTGTCGATCAAACGACCGTTGATCTTGTGGTCGCACACTATCCAAATGACAGTTTTGAGTCAAATTTTAGGGTCCTCGGAGGGTGGTCCGTGGGGAGTCCTACCCAGATGTTTTGACTATAAACGCATACAAATACATGTTTAACACCATTTTACCAATTTTTACAATTCCGATTCTTAAATCCACATGAAACATGCCAAGTCACACTAGCTCACATTCACAATTCTCCGGACATCATGGGTGTTTCTTGATGTTTTGACTCTAACACTTCCTACTAGGTTTCACCACATTATTTTTGTCTTAAAATTAGTGTTTCAAGTCTTAGTTCATCTAGTGAGGCTCCATACTAAGTCATGGACTTTCGTAGAGTTACATGTATTTTCCTACCCAAATAGTGTTGTACCTTTACTAGTATGGAGCTCATGATAGACTAGATACACCTAATATCCATTGAAATAGACCATGAGATATCCCAAACTTCATTTATCATTTGAAGTATAGCAAAAAAATCAGTCTCAATAATTATGTATCTAATCCCGTTATCGCTACAAGAAAATCATACCCTTTCCAATAGCCCCTTACCTCAGCAACCAGGTTTATGTTGTCCTTAATCTTAACTTCGTTGGAAAATAAAAAATCTCTAACACAAAATGCAGCTCATCTAGGTCCCAGATTACCATTGGTTGCTCCATCAGTGCTACACTTAACTAAAAGTATAGGAAACAATATCTATTTAACAATCTTAAAGCTTACCGATTGTGTAAAGTCATTTATAAATAAATCCGATTATGTTAGGTATTGTACTCACACGCGAACTGAGAAACGTAAAAATACTTATAGAATCAATCACCCACCAAATTAGTTTGCCCCTAGAAACCATAGTATAACAATAGGAACCACTTGATAGACAACCTTCTTCTTAGGATTACCATCGCTGCTCCACCACATTTTTATGTTTTGTTTGAGATAAGGCAAGGGAGAAATGCCAGCATCATCAGAAAAATATCTCCAACACATTGATCAGTATCTCTCCCTTTAAACTAATTCTCTATAGATTCCCCCACCGTAGAGGTACAAAAACCACATAGATCTGAGATAGTTGGGTTCCAAGTTTGCATAAGAGAAACTTCTCCCTTTCAAATTCTCCAAGCTAGAAATGAGAGTTTGAATGGAATACCCTTACACCACAATTGACTAAGGTCTACAAAAAATCATTTTTAATTCTCAAAAAATCCTAGGTACTTTTTACAGAAAATTGGCCAGTAATATTTGTTATCCACCATGATTTGTCACCTTAAAATGATTGCTTGATCATATTCATGTTATTCATGACATTCAAAAAAACATATTCAGGATAATTTTTTCATCTTTGCGAAGTCTCATCCTTGATCATTTAAAAATATCAATATCTTTAATGCCATGAAAAGAGTGCACATCTTTTTGGTGCTGAAGAAGAGGACTAACATTACTCCAACTTTCAAACCAAACACTAGAAGGTGCTGACCTAGGATCACACCATATAACTTGTTCCAGGTTCTCTATATTATCCCGCATAAATTTCCACATCTGAGATCCCCCTCTCCACTACACCAAAGAATGAATTTGTTTCTTACCATGTTTGTTCCATAAGAATTTGGACCACATATTACTATCTATTCTGAATCTCCACCAAAGTGTATCATATAAAGACTGAAATATATCAAAAGGTATCTAAAATGTAGGCCCCCTTAAAACATAGGCAAATAAATCTTATTCCATGTTGTCTCATTTATTTTTCTAGAATGGGTAATTGGAAAACCGAGATATTTCACAGGTAAGGACCCCCTATTCATACCAAGGCATTGTTATAAAATATTAACAGTATTCGTTATATCATTAAGCTGCATATATAAGAAATTTTTCTTCTTCTTAACCTATTATCCCGATTTTTCCTCATACTCATTTAATGTATTCATTATCAGCTTCAATGATTACTCATTACAAGAAGTAAATATGATGGTATCATCAACTTATGATAAATGATTTAAATTAGTGCTTCATTTAGGCATTCCATATTCTATAAATTGATTTATTCTTGTAGAAAGAGTTAAGAAATATAGAGAGTATGATATATATAATTAAAATAGCAAGAACAAGAGGATCACCTTGATATATATAATTAAAATAGCAAGAACAAGAGGATCACCTTGCTTTACTCCAGCGGTGGAGTGGAAAAATCTTGAAAATTACCATTGATAAGAACTGAATAATGATTGTTAGCCACCAATGTCCATATCAAGTCAACAAAAGTATTAGAAAATTCTATCTTCCTTAACACTTTCATCAGAAAGAACCAAGACCCCCTATCATATGCCTTTTCCATATCGAGCTTGATAACTACATTTTCAGGTTTTCCTCTTTTACCAATACAGTAACAAGCTCATGAGCAAGTAGTTCATGCTCGTTATTAATTCTTCCCTTAACAAATTCTGATTGATTAGCAGAGACAATTTTTGGAAGCAACCTTTTCAATTTGTCATGCACAATTCTGGAAAAAATTTCATTAGCAAAATTACTCAAACTAATAGGTCTCAATTCCGAGAAATTTTGAACTAGACTTTTCTTAAGTATGAAAATTAGATTCATAATTGATTAAAATTAGATTCATAATTGATTATGAAAGAGTATTTCCTGGGAAGAAGTCACTAACAATTCTGCAAATATCAGGCCCCATTATATCCATTAGACTTGAAAAAAATTATATAATAAGCCATCAGGTATGCATTAGCTATCTCCATTAAGATTGAAAACTATCCTTTTCACCTCATTTTTGTTTGGATTTTTTTCCAAATGTGTTTTCTACTCAGTGACTATTAAGTAAGGAATATTATCTTAGAGCGTAAAATCTGTTGCATCTCTTTGTTATGAAAACTAATCTTGATAAAAATCAATAGTAGAAGCGATGTCTCCCTGATGTTCTAACCATATCCCTTTCAATTCTTGGATGTTCTTCACTAAAGGTCTTTGTCATCTACCCTTAAACATGTTACGAGAGAATCTTGAGTTCTTATCACCATTTTCAAACAAATTTTAACCAACCTTTTGTTGCCAAACTAATTCATCCAAAGATAAATATTTTGTTTATTCAACTTTAGCCATGTGAATCACAGTTTTATTCTTAGCTGATGGATCCTCTTCAAATTATTACTTTTATTTTAATTTAGTAATCCCTTCTCTAACGATTAATTGTTTGAAAATATCCCCAAATGCTTCAATATTTCAAAAAGTTAAGGCTTTATTAATGCTCCTATAATTTCTTTTAATACCCAAGAAAGGATCATAAAAAAATTAAGAATTCCAATTCATTCAAACTATTTCCTTAATTGACTCATGAGAAGTCCAAAAATTAAGAAACCTAAAAGGTCCACTGACATTCTGGCTAGATAATAGGAGAAGGGCATGGTCATAACCATTTTCGGGGAGATTATCAATATGTGACTGAGAGTATAATCCCTAGAAATTTGAATTGTAAACCACTATGTCCAACCTGCCTTGGTCATTAATATCTCCTTCAATTTTTGCTTCATGTTTAATGAGATTCTCCACCTTGTGAGTACATATTTCATATAAAATCTTACTAGTAGACTCAATAACGCCCATTATAAGTAAGGAAGAATCATCTTCTACTACTCCTGGACCTCAATAAGTGCCAAAGATTACTGCCTCTCCAAACCTAATACGTGCTCTATGCAACAAGTATTATCTATGATCTTCCCATCATGTTATTCTAGTACTAAAATCTTGTAAATTCTGCATGCCTTAACAATAGATTTACCTTCATACTCTTTTTGCTTATTTTCGAACATTGTTTTTGTTTCTACCTGTAACACCCCAAACTAGAAAGATCTAGAATTAGAAAGTGTCTTTTTTCAAAAGACTGAAAGAAAATCTAGAAATTCAACAAAATTAAGTTAATTATGAATTTTGGGTCAACTTTAAACGACCATAACTCCTAGATCAAGATGAGTAAGGTGAATACCAGAAACCGTGGGATATCTATGAAGCTTTCCAACGCCACCTAGTTTGTGCAATTTTAAGTTCGTATGAGTCAGATATGACCATTTGAAGTTGGACTGTCTAGATAGGGAAGTCAAAATCGGGGTTTAGAAGGGTATTTATTGGTTTGTCACTACCCAATTAAATTTTTTCATTTTTTGGTAATTACTTAGGGGTGTAAACTGAATATGGTTAGTTTACGCACCAAAAGATTTCACACTAGAGTTGTTAGAGAAAGAACACAAGAGGAGAAAGAGATAAAGTTCATTCTTCTTGAGATTTTTCTCAAGGATTTTGTGAAGGGGTGATACCTACGAGGTATATAAGATCAGATAGCATTGGTTTAGTTCACTCACGTGCCAATCATGAGTCAATTCAAAGTAATTGAGTTCTTGAAATAAAACATCAGGACTTCTTTGATGAAATTTGTGTAAGTTATTGTGGGTTCTTGTTGTTGATAAGTTTCTTGAGTTTGATTCATGATATTAGGTGTGGTTTTGAGTAGATTATTACATATTTTGGTGATATAGTCGAATCTAAGTGTTTGGGACATGAACCAATTGAATCTAGAGGGTTGAGAGTTGAAAAATGACCAAACAAATGGTCATATATGGTAATAGTTGTGGGAAGCCACGGCAACCAGAGAGCCCCAAGATTGAGTGTGAAGTTAGGATCTTGGGGCGCCGCGCAAGCCAGTGCACCCCAACACAGACTCTAAAGTTTTGCCTTATTGTCTCCCCATGTTCCTTAAAGAACCAGGGACAGCAGTTGCTCTACCCTTTCCCTTTTTTTTCCGTTTGAGTTCTCTAGCAACATACCTAAGTTCTCTAGTTTATTGCCACACTCTAAAGTACGGATAAACATCATGAGAAAACCATTCATTTACACTAAATCATGAGTTTTGAATCCTTAATTCAATTCAAGAGAAGTTAAGAGTCAAGACAAAAGAAGTTCATAGAGTCTTCCAAAAGTCTTTTACAAACATTTCATCCTTCTCTTAAGACATGAGTTTTGAGTTCAATAAAGAGTAAATAGTGAAGTTCATTTCTTCAAAAATAGTATACCGAGATTATGTATTCCCAAAGAGTAATGTTTCACATTTAGACAAGAGAGGGAATTAGGATTTCCAAGAGAGCGTTTGAGCTATTTTTGAATAATTATCTCAAACCACAAAAAGACTTTTTGTTTTCTAAGACATATGAGCTGAGTATATTTTGGGAGTAGTATTGAGCACCGATATGGGGACGAGTTGATAATAACTCAAGTCTCCATAAACCATGAAGCCATAGTGGGTAAGAAAGAGTCATACTTTTTAGATGATTCCTTAGTACTTGTTAGCATAGACTAGTGGATCCACTTAGTTGAGGCGTTTTATATCAAGGAAAGGTATATGAAAGTTCTAGAAGCGTGGGCGAGACACTATATCAACACTTTAGCTTATACTGATGGTCGTCGGTTAGAGAAACTCCCATAGTATTATTTACTCCCTCCATTTAAAAAAGAGTGGCCTAGTTTGACTTGGAACGAATTTTAAGAAAATGAATAGAACTTTTGAATATTTTGGTCCTAAATTGAAGTTATATCAAATGTACAAAATTGCGTTTTATAATTTTGTGGCCTTAAAATGACACGTGGAAAACTGAAATTAAAATGTTACCACAAAATGAAAGAGGTCATTCATTTTGAAATACACAAAAAGGAAAGAGGGTCATTCTTTTTGAAAGAGAGGGCGTACTTTATATGCAAAATGATTTGTTATTTTATTTCTTTAATATATTGAGTTGTCACCTATTATTTTAAATGCTTTGTATAGACCGCACCTTTAACTGTTGTTTTACTTTGTATTTGAGTTGAGTATCCATGAGTTGAGTAAAGCTAAGGTATGTATTCTTTTCAGATTCCTTTCAAGCATGTGTCATGTTTAGTTTTCCCCTTGCATGACCATACATTAATGTACTGATATCATTTGGCCTGCATCATTTTATGATGCAGATAGAGGTAACAAGGATCAACATCTAGCGCCTCATTTATCTAATTGAGCACTCATAGTCACTTGGTGAGCTTCTTTGCTTCCGGAGAATTCCCTTTTTGTTTCTTTGTTTGTTAGTTGTTAGGATGGTCAGGGGTCTTGTCCCGACATCCCTCTTAGTATTTAGGGGCTTAATAGAAAGTTTGATATGATTCCTTTAGTCTTGCATTTCATATGTTTTGCCAAAATACTTGAGTTGTCACTTTGGCTAATTTGAATGTATATATTTAAACATTGTAAGCTTATTTGAGAGAGTTGTTTTAAAGTGAATTTAAATCCTTGTATTAATTGTTTTTGTCTTCTTCTATAAGTTAATCCAGAAAAAAAGGTTCACTTAGGTATAACAATGGTTCTCGAGTGCCAGTCCTACTTAAGGTATAGGATCGGGGGATTATAAACTTGGTATTAGATCACAAAGTTCAAGAATCCTAATAAATCTATGAAGTTGTGTAAGTATAGTCCTAGTTATCAGTATGAAACATGCCACATATATAATTAGGAGGTTGCTACATTTAGGAACATCCTCACTTCTTTTACATTTCTTTCGTTTGATAGAGTTCATCTCTACGAAGTTTCATTCTAACTTGTGCTTGTGCGTATCTTTTCGATCATGCCTCCACAAAGAACTATCTGAGGTCATCTTGCTAGATGAAACATTGAGGAGCAAGGGGTATCTAATGCACCTGAAGTGCAACCCCAATGGGAGGTCACTAATGCTAAATTTAGGAAGCAATATGGAGGCTAAGTCAAACTGTGACTAACAAAGTTGGGAAGAAAAGAAGGGCTCGATAAGAAGAGTCTAATATTTCTACTATTGATTAGTTTTTGAGGATGAATCCTCCAAGCTTCACTAGTTCAACCACTTCTACGGATACAAAATTTTTTGTTGAGGAACTGCAAAAGGTGTTTTAGTCTATGCACGTTGTTGGTGCTGAGCGAGTACAAATAGTTGCGTATCAGCTTAAGAGTGTTGCTAGGACTTGGTTGACCAGTGAAAGAAGGGTAGAGATGAGGGTGAACTAGTTTTGAGTTGGTATATGTTTGAGGAGGCCTTCTTAGGGAGTTTCTTTCCTAGGGAACTGAGAGATGCCAAGGTCCGAGAATTCCTACCCTGAAGAAAGATTCACTAAGTGCTCATGAGTATACTTTAAGTTCACCCAACTTTCTCGATATGCTTCAAAAATGGTGCTAATATGAGAAGCATGATGAGTTTATTTGTTGTTGGGTTTTCTCGTCTGTCAAGCAAAGAGGGAATGACAACTATGCTAATAGGAGACATGGATATATCAAAGTTGATGGTCTATGTGCGACAGGTTGAGGAATAGAAAATGAAGAATAGGAAAGAGTTTAGAAACAAGAAAGTTAAGATAGGGAATGAGTCCAAGAAGCAAAAAAGTACTATGAACCGTTCTTACTTTTAACAAAAGCAAAAAGGAGATGCTTTATCATATCTTAGTGCACCGACACCCAGAAACAAAGGTGAGTACAAAAGTAAGAATTCACAAAACTTCAACTTCAGAGGCATTCCTGCACAATCTCAAGGTAGTGTGGCACAAGAAGGTAATTGGGCTCCTGCATGTGCTAAGTGTGGTTGGAACACCTATGTAAGTGTCACGATGGCTCCAGTGGTTGTTTCAAGTGTGTTCATGAGGGTCACATTATGAAAGAGTTCCCTAAGAGCCAATAAGGTAATGAGAATCAGGGCAATAGAACCCAATCTTCATTAGCTGGTCCACCAGATAGAATTTACATCTAGAGGAGCTACATCACGGGAAGGCAGAGGAGAAAATAGTGTTTATGCTATCACGAGTTGTCAAGAGAAAAAGAATTATCCATATGTTGTCACTGATATCATCAAAGTCTTTAATCTTAATGTGTATGCTTTGCTAGACCTAGGAGCGAATTTATCTTTTATGCCTCCTTATGTTCCAAATGTGCCAGTTATAACATGGAGTAGTAGTTCAACATTGCCTAAGGTTCGTTTTATTTCTTACATTAAGGAAAGGAAGTTAGTTTCCAAGGGTTGTGTCTATCACTTAGTCCGAGTTAATGACTCTAGTGTTGAGACACCTCATATTTAGTCAGTTCCAGTTGTGAGTGATTTTCCAAAAGTCTTTCCTGATGATCTACCCGAAGTCCCTTATGAGAGAGAAACAAATTTTTGTAGAAATATTATTCCCAATACTCGTCCTATATCTATTCTAGCTTATAGAATTGCTCCAGAAGAGTTGAAAAAGCTAAAAAAAATAGTTAAAAAATTGATGAGTCCTCAATTTGGACTCATTTAGGTCTTTGTTTCCATAGATTTAGTGTCCTCAAATGCATATTTTGTCCCAATAACTTACATCATTCCTTAATTTTTATGGATTTGGATTGAGGAATAAAGCATGGACACTAATGAACAAGGTAGCTGAACAAACGAAGTAAACAAGGCATGAGGTTTGCCTAAGCCATTGGGCAAGTCACCGAACGACGTAGGTCTCACCTCTTGTTCCAGTGTTCAATGTTGTAAAGAAAAAATCAAATGAGCGATGGAAAGGAGCCTCAACGTTTGTCGAATTATTCTTTGATGGAGTTCCTTATCGCCCAAAGTGACAAACCTGAAGATGCAGAAGGCTAAAGCAAAACGGTGATGAGAATGACCAAAGGGCGGATCACCAAATGGATCGCTTATCCCGACTAACTGTGCCAAATGATCCTACGCAATATAGTTTTTGGCGACTATAAATGCTTGTACAAATTTTTACCTTAGTATCACATTTTATGTGGAACCTAGTTTTTCGTTATTGTTCAGTTTTCAAGTTTGGAAGCTAAAAACTGAGCGGAGAAACAATATTTCCTTACCTTTGAAGATTTCCAATTCCAAGAAATTTGAGGTAGCTGTTGAAGATTCTTCATCTTAGAGCTGTGTAAATATAATATTAATATTACCCAGTTGATGGAAACACAACTTGGTATTGATTTCTTGCTTTTTACTATGTCTAGCTAAAATCCCAATTCTTGGGTTGTGATTATGGGCTTATTTAACTTTTGGGTATTGTTAATTAATAGTGTAAATGCTATGTAAAGGTGAATTCATTCACTAATTGTCTTTTAATCTAAAGGGTTGTAGTTTCAAATTCAACTCTAGTTTCCTCTTTTTTGCTTGCTTGAGAGAGACGTTTTAAAACCAACATTACTGATTTGATAGTCTGTGGGTATTGGGTTGTCAAGTGTTCAACTCGAGAGAGTGAATCCTAAACCCTCTTCCACACATTTAGTTCGACAGAGTGAATGGACTAAAGCGAAGATTGTTCTTAATAGATGCTTATTGGTATTCCAGCACAAATATTATTCGGGGTAAATTACTCGAGAGAGCATTTACCTCCACTAAAGTCTAGCTTATTCACTGATATATATCTATTCACTACTAATTGCAATTACCCAGTTATTTTCCTTAGCCTATAAGCCTATCACATTCCAAGAATCTCAACTCCGTATTTGTTTATTTACATTATTTGGTGTTTTATTTGATAATTACAATCAAAACCCCCCATCGATATTTGAAATTTGTGTCAGCCCAAACTTTATTTATGCTTTATTTTTGTAAATGTTTTTAGCTAAGACTGACTTGAAAATATTCACAGTTGGCTACTAATTCTCGAACACTTCTTGTGGGAACAATCTTAACCCTTTGTTATGTTATAGTACTTAATATGATTGTTGGCACTTGAACTGATGTAGTGTCTTGATAACCGTGAAAAGTCAAAATGGCACCGCTATAAGAGAGATGTGTTATATGAGAACCTTTGGTTAAGTTGAATAGTACTGTTGTCAGTCATAGTCGAACTTACTTAATATTTAGTTTTGGTTTGTATTGCTTGATGAATGGAGAAATTGAGCATAGTTGGTAGAAATAGTGTCCAAATGACTGAAGCTAATCAAAAGATGGATGAGGACCACTATTTGTACCCACTATTAACTCAGCTGGATGATTTGGCCAAGAAGATATTAGAGGTTGAAGTCAGGGCAAAAGAAAATATAGATACATTCCACCCTCATGAAAGGACAAAGCCGAAGGAAAATTAGCATAGGCGTGTCTAAGACACTCTTTCAATTTCTCTCCAAAAGGTTAATGAGCAAGATACAGTGCTGGAAGATATGAGGGAGAATGCTGAAGTGCTAAATCAGATAATATTCTCTTAATCTAGATGTATCCAGATAATCGAATCTCTCATGAGTCAAGGACTACCTCACCTATGCCTGAAACAACAAGAGGGGTTGCCTAGTGATACTATAGAAAACCCCAAGAAGGAGGTTAGAAGGTGGACTTGTGTCGTGCCGCGACGTTAACTACGGCGCTGCTTGGGAGTCAAACCAAAAAACTTTTTATTGCTTTTTTTGTTTTAGCATTAATGGTGTGTTGATTGTGCAGGTTGAAGTGCGGAAAGCGTTTGAAAAGTGCATATTTATTATCCAGAAGTTTAGTCGGTGTATCGCCTAAGTGGTTGGGTGCCCAAGCTAAACCTCCATTTGACTCAAGACAAGCGTAAATAGAAGTTTGTAAAATCAGCGAGCCTAGGAAATGATTCGCAAATCACCAACCAGGTCAGCGATCCTGAGTGTATCGCTGTTTGGACCCCCATGATAACTTGAGGTCCTATAAAACTCGAAAACATAAGTGACCACTCGGCATGTCGCCGAGTGAATCGGCGAGCATGAATAATGTCACCAAGTGGGCGAGAACAGGATGAGTTTTAAAAGGCCAAAGGTTTAAACTTCAAACTGATTAACTTTCCCTCACTTTTAATCTTCCTAAAATCACACCCGCACTTTAGATTAGATATCTCTTACATTCCAGAGTATTTTAGTTGTTGTATTTCTGCTCCAATTTGAATTGCATTGCCGCCTATCAATTCAGTATCATTTAGTCAGCATTTAAGGTTGGTTTTTTAAACCTCGTGTTTAATTTTAACAATATTTTACTCTTATGAAAATGATCTTATCTTAATGATGTGGGTTGGTCCTCTCTGATCTTATTTTTTTTTGAATGTGCCTATTTTAATTCAAAACTCTTGCCAGTATTGTTTTGATTATTTAAATCCCATGTTTATGTTCTTTAAAATGAAATAAATTTTATGAGGTTGTGCGTGAATTTTGATTAGGACTAGTGGGGTGAAGTTTGAGTAACCCATAATTGTGCCAAATGATGTAATTTGTCCAATGATATAGCAGGTGACACCATTCCTTAAAGGAAAAAGTCGTCAAATAGCCAAATTTGAAAAAACCAGGCGAAGTCTGAATATCCTGGGGCATGGGTGTCCTGAGTCTAGTATTAATTGAGTATTGCTTGCTTTGATTTTGTTTTTGGGGGATTACAGGGTTGAACTCAAGAAGATGAGTTGAAAGTAGGCTCATTGGGTTATTTGGTGCGTTGGGTCGAGCTCACCTAACCTCTCGGCGGTTCTCCGATGTTCTATATCTTGCCTTTAATTTCATACTTTACTTGTATTTGGGTTATGTAACTTTCGACGAGAAGCTTGAGGTTACCGTAGGCACTTGGACCCGACGAAATTCTTCTTGATCGCCTTTTATCTTCACGTTTGAGCTATTTTGCACTATAATCTTCTACAAGCTAATCCTGGATAACCGAATGATGTCATCAATCTGCCAAAAGACATTCCCATCGATGACTTGACAATTTTTTTGAGATTTTTGAGAGAATCCCGTCGGCACGCCTGATATAGCTCTGTTGACACCCAATTTTTTGACCCACGTCGGTATAAATTAATTATCGAGCTTCGTGAGTTTTCCAAATTATTTAAATCAATTAGTGTTACAAATTTGTAAAAATATAATAATATAATGTTTACATAGTTACGTATATAATCGGTATATTTTATGTATATTCAAAAGACCATCTCAAAATATTTTAATTTTAGTAAGTTTCTTCTTAGTTTAAAATTATGATTATATTCGGAATCACTATTTTTAAATAAATTACTAAAATAAAGAAGCTCATTGGTTAATTAGTACAAATTCGTTTTATTTAAGGATTCGGCCAAATTTATCATTTTTATTTCAATTGGTTATTTATTTAATTAGTCCAATTCCCTTCCCCATTTTAATTAATTCCACCAGCAGCCCATTTCAATTTTACCTTCCCAGCCCACCCCCATTTCTTTCCCAATTGATCTCCCAGGCCCAACCCCCTTAATTTTAAACCCAACCCCTTTTCACTCCATCCCAACCCTTCCCATTCGACCCGGCCCAACCCCGTTTTAATTTTAAACCCAACCCGTCCCCCAAACCCGTTTTCCCTCTCCCTTCTTCTTCCCCCAAGCGCATACCCCTTCCCAGAAATCCACAAGGCGATACTCCCAAATTCCCAGAAAATGCCAACCCCCCCTCGCGTCTCCCCCACGCGTTTCTCGTCTCCATTCCCTCGTCTCTCTCAGGCGCGTATGGACGATGTGAAGCAGAAGGACTCCTGCAGCACTGCAAGGTCGTACGACCTGCAGCACAAAATGACGCGGACTCGTCCTTGGTGTCGTGGGATCGAGCCACGTCGATTGCCAAGGACAAGGGATCGATCTAGAGCGTCTACTCCAACACCTTCCGTTGGGAATCCGGCATCAAATAAGGGCATATTCGCTTCTTTGGGAGGATTTTTGAATTTCAAATTCGCAATGGGCCGAAAATTTGCCAGGCCTTCCCCTCTAAAACCCTAATTTTTTTTCTATTTAAACCCCTTTTCTCGTCACTTGGGGGGTTGGATTCTTTGGTGGATAGAATTTTGGAGGGAGAAGAAAATTTTCTCTCGATTTCTTTTTTGTTCATATCAAGAGAATCAGTTTGGAAAATCTGGGTGGGACGATCCTTTTGGGGAAAACGTGGAGAAATTTTAACAGAGACAGAGTGAAAATCGAGAGTGAAACCATAGGCCATTTCCGTTTGTTTATTGTTTTCTTCTGTAAGAATTGAACGTATTAAAGAGGGTCGGGAAATTTCAAACGGATTAACGAGCTGTTCGATTCCGCGACTCTCATTCCGACACTGGGTGTTCGTGTTTCCGTTTGGGGTGGAAGTCATCGCCGTTTGCCGCTCGCTCCTGTCTCAGTTTTGCTGCGCCGGAAAAAGGTAATACTCCTTCTTGTCGGTGTTTGTTGATGCTTTATTTTCATTTTATCGTTGGTGCATTGTTCTTCGATGTTGAAAGGATTTTGAAAATGGCCATCTAGTCAGTCACTTTTGGTCTCGCTTGTCGTCTGTTGATGTGTTCGTTCTGTCTGTTCCATCTGCTTAGTCATAATATATAATAAAATTGGTATGGTCGTGATTAATGTTGGTTTCTCTGTTTCGGCTGTGTTCTGGCTCCCATTTCAATTTTGTATTCTTCCTTGATCAGATGTTGGTGTCTTAGCATTGTTAAATCGTTTTTTAGGCATAATGATGTGTTATTTTGATCGATATAGATGCTGGTTCTTGTGGTGATATTTGGCTACGAAAATGCATATTAGGAGTAGTTGTTGATAGTTGTGTATTAGCTGGTCCCGAATATTTCAATAGGGGTAACGGGTGTATATCTTTGAGCTTTCTCTTCTCTTGAAATTTGTCTTCTTGGCCAAGCTTTGTTCAAATATTAACTTTAAGAGTATATGAGGGCTGCTTATTTTATGTACTGTCTTTATCTCCAAACTTGTTATTCTTCTTAGATAATCGGTCTTGTTAGGCGTCTTGTATGAAGGTTTCGTTTTGTATGCCGCGTTGGTTATCTGGTCTTTTCTCAGAAATCTGTGGTTTGAAAGACTGTCTCTATCTCAGTGGCCATTTGTGTTTAGCTGCCTAAATTCGTAGTCATGTAGTAAGTTAAATGAATATTTCTCTTGCTTAGTCTGTTTGATGTTTAGGTGACAAGGTGATCGAAATCCTGTTTTGTCTGATGAAGCTGTTTCCATAAGAGTAACCTTAGTTTTATTTCAAATGATTGTGTGTTGCTTCATATGGTGAAATCCCTTTTAAAGTTAATTGAGGGATGTTCAAATGTTTGAAGCACAAATGATTAGTTTATATTTAATCGTATGGCATTTCCAATAGCATTTCGTTATTTGTTTCTTGCTAAAGTATTAAAGTTGCGTGTTGTTTGTTTCCCTTCTGAAATACGCTTACTGTGAATCTCTGTGATTTTATTTATCTTATTTTTATCTTGTTTTACTTCATTTTATTTGCCGCTTCTCGGAATCTTCTTGTATTAGCTGTAGAAGTTTGAACTAAGTAATATAATATGCTTAACGTAGTCAACGCTTATGAAGTTTTTTTTTTTTTATTTTATTTTATTATTACAGCTTGGTCATATCTTGATAGTCGTTTTGTTGTTCCGAATAGGGTGCTAATTCTCTTTGTTTGTTTGATTGCATGTGAAAATCTCTTTGAGTCCGTTTTGGGACTCCATTTTTCTATGCTTCCGAAAGAACCATAAAGGCTCAAAAGTCTTTCATTCGAGTCATTCCGTCAAGGCAAGTGTACAAGTTTGAAATTTTGGGAAGATTGAAGAAAAATCCAAAAACGGATTAGAAGACTGTTCTTATTTTTTATTTCGTTGTATTTATTTGTAATGGGCATAAACCCTTATCGTTTTGCGTTTTTCTATTTGTCTTGTATTTATTCTTATATGTTTAGATTAGGACAGGTACAAAGGAAAGAGAAATGGGTCAAACACCCAAAAATAGGTAGAGAGGTGAAGTGCAAAGGCGACTATATTAATAATATACATGACAAAGCTCCAGGTGCTGCATTGGAATATGAGGGCATACCCATCACTCAGTCCCTGGATGATCAGAAGGGCTGGTTGGCACCGTTGATTTTTGATGACGCCTAAAGTTGGATCGAGGCGGGGTTCCTATCGAGAAGAAGGATCTAAGAATTGCTGCTAATTTTTATTTAGCTTTATCATCAGGACCATCATGCCATCCCATCCTGCACAACCCTAAGTCGGCTTGCCTCGGGATGATCATTACTAGAAATAGTATTGACATGTGGTTTATCGTAGAGCAGGAGATGGACATAAGGTCCAAGCAGAGTTAAGCCTTACTACCATTCTAGATCTTGATCACGAAGTTGTGCCGTCGTGGAGGCATGCCTCGTGATTTTGCTAGAGTATTAGAGGTTACTGCTTCATCTTCTACATACATTTATCGTATACATAAGGAGTATACTAGAGAGGATCCCCATAGAAGGAGGCAAGCCTCGATGGAAACATACCCAGACGTGGATATTGATTCAAAACCTGAAGAGACATCAATGCCTACTTCAAATTCCTAGCCTTCAGTTACTTCTGCCCTTACCTCTTCTTCATATGCTCAAGGCACATCCGCTAACTCTCAGCAAACTATGATTACTCAGGCAATGATCCTTATGATGGGGCATCTGGCCTGTTTAGTTTATGTGAGAGGGACCGACTTGGGAGATCCATCTCATGGATGATTGAAAGTGTCATCCGTGCTGTACTTAACCCCTTTCAAACTTCCATTGACAATATCACCACGAGACCAAGACTATCTAAAGTCTATTTGCTTCACTTCATTACTGGAGGCTGCAGATGACTTGGATGCCCCTAAGACCTCAGAGATTCCTCCGTCTACCACCAGAGATGCACACAAGTAGACACAAAAGCTGATGACTTAAAGGCAGAGATCGATTAGGAGCAGATAGAGGTGCATGATGATGCACTATTTATTGATTTAGCAGATTTGGATGATTCCATGTTAAGACTACGCAGAAAATTTATCTTAGAGAAACTAGAATGGAGGGGACTAGAAAAGTTTTTTCTTTAGATATGACTTAGGGAAGTAATTCCAAGATTCAGAGTACCACATCGGGCACTGATGCCTAGACAGGAGGAGCGACTGAGTAGACATGATTCTTGTTTACCTCCCTCTATGTCTTACTTTATTTCACTTATGGATATTTTTATTTGTATTTGAGGACAAGTGATTCTTATTTTTGGTGGGGTTCTTTGACTAATGGTTTTGTTTATGTAATTGTATTTTGAGCTTTGTTTTGTTTTTTAATTGCATATTACAGATGATTGACCTTCTGGCTCCTTATTTTCAATTCTGAATGATTTGACCCTTTTGAAAAACTTTTTGCCACCACTTGTTTGTTTTTGAATGTGGTTGTTCTTTTGCAAATTTGAGGCCCGGTCTTGATCAATACCAATGACTTGAATAGTGCTCATAATCGAACAAAAATGAATGTGCGGCTATGATTAGGCCAAGTGAAGTTGCATAAGAAATATGTGAACTCTTTGTATCTCGTTATTACTAGAAAATTATCGAATTGATTCTCCTGTAATGAACAATTGCACACTAGCGGAAGTATGAAGTCTTGTGTGTTATTGGTGTCAATGCCTAATGTGATAAGCATACTGTGAACCATGTATTATAACACATAGAATTTGCGTCTTTCATCCGGTTTAAAATGTAAAGCAATCTCTTGATATAATCTTAGGGAACTTTAAAGAATGTGAAACAATTTAACATATACCTCTTTTGTGGCCTTTCTTATGAGTGTGTGATCCTTGCTTGAACACCCTTTGAGCCTTGAACTTTTCTTGAAAGAAACTTGATCAAATTGTGACGTTTATTGATCTATTACTCATAATCCTCATGAATTTGTGGTTAGTTTGAATATCCAACTTAGAACAAAAGCCTAAGTTGGGATGTAGTTAAAAGAGAAGGCATATGAAAAAGTGCAAGAAAGTTCCTTTTTGATGGTTTTGAGAAAAAATGGAACCCCTCCATATAAAAAAAGAGAGAAACAAGAAAAATAAATGAAAAGAAAAAGAATGAAAAATTTATGGAATAAAGTTGTGAAACTGAAAAGAAAATGAGGGTTTCAACAGTCCATTGAAGATGAATAATAGGATGACTTGTGAGCACGAATAAAAATGATGAAGAAAAGGAAAGGAAGTGTTGTTCACTCCACATTTCATGAGGAAAGAAGTCACGAAGACTAATTGATCATACCTTTACACTCAACCCCATTATAAGCCTCGAAAAGACCTTTGTGATCTTTAGTGAACTAAAGAAATTGTTGGTTGGAAAATAAGGGCAAACCTATGGATGAAATCATGCATCGTGCTCATCTTTGTGTGTGTAAGCATTGAAATTGATTCCGGACCTTTAAACTGTGAATTATTGTGTGTGAATATATAATCATTCTTTGTGTGAATGCATTTGAACATCTTTGTTGAGCTTGAACTTGCATTTGAAGCAATTATACTGAGCTTGAGATTCTTTGGTGATGGTGAGTCACAACTTGAATCTTTGAGTGCTGAATTGATTGCATGAATAAGTTTAGTCTTGTGTGTGCATTCATGATTGAGTTGTGTAGCACAGTTCGAGACATCCGTTTTGAACTGCTGAACTTGAGTTTACTTAAGGACAATCAAAAATTGAAGTTAGGGGTGTTGATGAGTCCTCAATTTGGACTTATTTAGGTCTTGGTTTTCATAGATTCAGTGTTCTGAAATGCATAATTTGCGCAAATAACTGATATAAATCCTTCAATTTCAATTATTTGGAATAAAGAACAAAACATGGAAACTAATGTGAAAAAAGGAACAAGGCAGCTCAAAGAACAAGGTGATGAGTGCCAGAGGTTCACCTAAGCAACTGGGCGAGTAGCTGAATGGCCTTGCTCTCACTAATGTTCTAGAGTGCAAAGCCTTCAAGGATAAAATCAAATGGTTGATGGAAAGGAGCATTCAGCGAGTCGCCGAACCATTCTGCGATGTGGTGTGTTATCGTCCAAAGTGATAGAACCTGAAGATGCTTAAAGCCAAACAAAACATTGATGAAAATGACCAAAGGGCGAGTAACTTAGTGGATTTGTGATCCCGACATTCTTCATTGAGTGGTCCTTTGCAGCACAATATTTGGCGACTATACATACTTGTTTAGATTTTTAGCTTAGTATCAAAATTTTCCGCAAACCTAGTTTTTTCTATTGTTCAGTTTTTAAGTTTGATAGCTAAGAACTGAGCGGAGAGGCAATATTTCCTTAGCTTTGAAGATTTGATGATTTCCAATTCCAAGAAATTGGAATTGGGTGTTGAAGATTCTTCATCTTAGACCTCTGTAAAGACAATACTAGTCTTACCCTATTGATGGAAATACAATTTGGTATTGATTTCTTGCTTTTTAATTTGTCTAACCAAAATCCCAATTCTTGGGGTGTGATTATGGGTCTGATTTAACTGCTGGGTTTCGTTAATCAGTAGTGTAAATATTGTTTGAAGGTGATTTAATCCAATAATTATTTCTTAATCTTAAGGGTTGTAGTTTCAAATACAACTCTACCTTTGTATTTTTGGCTTGGTCAAAAGAAAAGTTTTAAATCCATGATTACTGACTTGATGGTCTGTGAGAATTGGGTTGTCATGAGTTCATCTCGAGCGAGTGAATCCTAAACGTTTTTCCACACATTATCTCAAGAGAGTGAATTGACTAAAGTGAAGGTTGTTCTTAATTTTTGCTTATTGGTGTTCGAGAGAAACAAATTTTGTTCGAGGTAAACTACTCGAGCGAGAGTTTATCCCCACTAAAGTCTAGCTTATTTCACCGATTTACAGCTATTCACTATTAATGGCAATTACCCAGTTGTTTGCCTTAGACAATACTTGTTTATATATATTCTTTGTTGTTTAAATTGATAGTTACAATCAAAACCCCTCTCAATATTTGACACCTGTGTAAGCCCAAACTGGAATTATGCTTTATTTCGTAAATGTTTTTATCTATGATTGACTTGAACTTACTCACACTTGGCTACTGATTCTCTAAGCCACTCCCTGTGGGAACGATCCCAACCTTGGTTGGGTTATATTACAACTCATGATCGTTGACACTTGAATTCGAGGTATTGTCTTCATAACAGTGAAAATCCAAAGATCTCCTTGATAAGGGTTTTATGTGACCAAGTATCTCGCCTTGGATTACTCTGGTCTTATTTGTGATGAAGATGGTTACCTTAAGATATGTATATATTACCGCCAGTTGAACAAGGTTACCATCAAGAATAAGTACCCTCTTCTGAGAATTGATGATTTTTACAATCAGCTTCAGGGTGCCACCTGTTTTTCGAAGATAAACCTTAGATCAAGCTACCATCAGTTGAGGGTAAGGGAATGTGAAATTCTAAAGATAGCTTTCAAGTCAAGTTTTGGTCATTATGAGTTTTTTACATGTTATTTGATTTAACAAATGCACCTTCAATATTCATGGTACTTATTAATAGAGTATTGAAGCCTCAGTTAGATATGTTATTTTATCATCATCATTGATGACATTCTAATCTATTACAGGAATGAGAAAGGTCCTGCTACCCATCTTAGAATGGTTTTCAAAATTTTAGAGGGTATGGAGTTGTATTCCAAGTTCTCTAAGTGTGAATTTTGGCTTGAGTCTATGGCATTCTTAGGACATAATTTTCCCTGTAATAGAATTAGAGTTGACTCTCACATAATAGAAGTAGTGCAGAATTGGCCTAGACCCACATCTCCAACTGATATTTAGAGTTTCTTGGGGTTGATTAGACATTATAGAAGGTTTGTAAAGGGGTTATCATCTATTTTGTCTCTTTTGACCAAGTTGGCTAAAAAGAAAGTGAAGTTTCAATGGTCTGAAGGTTGTGAGAAAAGCTTTTAAGAATGAAAAAAGAGATCAACTACTGCCCCAATATTGACCTTACCAGAAGGTACGCAAGGCTTTATATTATATTGTGATGCATCCAAAGTTGGTTTGGATTGTGTGGTAGTGTAGAATGGCAAAGGTACAACTTATGCCTCTAGACAGTTGAAAGTTCATGATCGCTACTACCCAACCCATTAACTAGAGTTCCTACGGTAGTGTTTGCTTCAAAAATATGGTGTCACTATCTTTATGGTGTTCATGTTGATGTATTCACTAATCGCAAGAGTCTTTAGGATGTGATTAGTTAGAAAGATCTTAATCTCAGACAGAGGAGGTGCTTAGAATTAGTCAAGGATTAGGTCATGAGTATTTTTTTATCAACCAAGGCAAGGCTAATGTTGTTGTTGATGCATTGAATAGAATATTTATGGGTAGTACTTCCCATGTTGAGGACAGAAGAAAGAACTAGTAAATGATGTGCATAGTCTTGTACTTCCCATGTTGAGGACAGAAGAAAGAACTAGTAAATGATGTGCATAGTCTTGTATGATTGGGAGTTCTCCTTATCGTTTCCATATAAGAAGAGGTAGTGGTGATGAATGACCTTTAATCCTCATTAGTGTAGAAGTGAAAGAAACCAAGACTAAGATCCTATTTTGCTTGAATTGAAGGAAAATGTTCAAAAGCAAAAAGTAATGGTCTTTTGAATAAGAGGGAGATGGTGTGTTTAGGTATTAAGGTAGGTTGTGTATACCTATGGTGGATGACCTCTAAGAGAGGATCATGGAGGAAGATCATATGTCCAAATATTGTATCCATCTGGGTACCACCAAGATGTATCATGACTTGAGAGAAGTTTATTTGTGGAGTTGTAGGAAGAAAGGCATTGCGGAATTTGTTGCTAAGTGTATGAATTGTCAACAAATTAAAGTAGAGCACTAATAAAATGGTGTAATGGATTAGAATGTATAACTTCCGGAATGGAAGTGGGATATGATCAATAGGGATTTCATTATTTGGTTGTCACGGTCTTGTAGACGACATGATTCAGTTTAGGTAATTCTCGATAGAATGACAAAGTCAGACACCATTTTGCAGGTAAAGGCTACCCATTTAGCAGAGGACTATGCCGAGTTATACATTCAAAAAATAGTTAGACTTCATGGAGTTCAAGTCTCCATTATTTCAGAAAGAGGTGTGCAATTTACTGCAGAATTTTGGAAATAATTCTCGAATGCTTGGGTTCAAAGGTGAAATTAAGTAATACTTTTCATCCTCTAGAAAAATAGTCAAGCAGAGGTCACTATCATGACTTTAGAAGATACGTTGAAGGATTGTGTGATTTATTTAATGTGTAATTGGGATGATTACCTAACTCTCACCGAGTTTTCTTACAACAACAATTACCACTCTAGAATCCAAATGGCTCCTTATGAAGGTCTTTATGGGAGAAGATGCAGATCTCCTTTTCTATGGTTTAAAGTTGGTGAAGGTGGTTTGATAGAACGAGACTTAGTTCATCAAGCTATGGAGAAAGTGAAAGTTATTCAAGAGAGGATGAAAACAGTGCAAAGTCACTAAAAATCCTATACAAAATTTAGGAGAAGAGAATTAGAGTTCGAAGTAGATGATTGGGTTAACTTGACAGTTTCACTCATGAAGAGTTTTATGATATTTGGTAAGAAGGGGAAGCTTAGTTCTCGAGATATTGGTCCCTCACATTGGCTATGTAGGTATTGAGTTAAAGATACCACGAGAGTTATCAGCAGTTCATTCGGTGTTCATATCAACTGAAGATATAGGACTCAAGGATATCTTATCTTATGAGGAGAATCATGTTGAGGTTCTACATTGCCAAGCTTGAAAGTTGAGAACAAAAGAGGTAGCATTAGTCAAAGTTCTTTAGAGGAATCTGTTTGTTAAGGAAGATACTAGAGAAGCTGAGGAATATATGAAGAAGAGATATCCACATCTCTTCAAATCTGCAGAAGTTCCAAATAAAGGTACTAATCCTTTTCTTGGTACTTATTTATAAGTTGGCAAGTTGTATTTGCCTTTTCCTTGTTGGGTGTTTGAAATAAATGTTAGATATTATTCCCTTAGCCAACTAACAGTGATCTCACTCGAGGACGAATTTTCCCAAGGGGGAGAAATTGTAACACTCGGCAATTAAAAAGAGGTAGAATTAGTAAGAGTAACTTTTGGAAAGAACAAACAAAAATTGGAAATTTGACAAAATTAAGTGAAGTATGAATTTTGGTTTAAATTTAAATGATCATAACTCCTCGATCACGATAATTTAGATGTTCTGTCAGATAACATAGGAAATATCTTTGAATTGTCTTTCCAACGCAGCAAAGCTTGTACAATTGTGAGTTCGTATGAGTGAGATATGACCATTTGAAGTTAGGTTGTCTTGACAAGAAAAGTCAAAACCGTATTTAGAAGGGTAATATGGACTTTTTACTACCCAATGAAATTATATTATTTGTGCTAATTACTTAGGGGTCTAAACTTAACTGAGTCAGTTTACTCACAAAAATATTCATTCTAGGGTTCTTAGAGAAAGAAAACAAGAAGAGAAAAGAGGAAAAAGAGCCAAAGTTCACTATTTTTGAGGTTTTGCTTGAGGATTTCGTCAAGGGGTGATCCCTACAAGGTATGTGAGATCAAGTAGTGTGGGGTTAGTTCATCCATGCACCAATCATAATTCAATTCAGCGTATTTGTGTTGTCGAAAGAAAAGATTATGAGTTCTTGAAGAAATTTGTTTAACTTCTTGTCGGTTCTTGTTGTTGACATTTCTGAGAAGCTTCTTGAGTTTAATTGGCATATTTTTGTGATATAGTCAAATCTAATTGTTTGGAAAAAGAACCAATTGAATCTAGAATGTTTAGAGTTAAAAACGACCAAGAAAAATTGTCAAAAATTGCAAACTAGAGCGTCCCAAGAAAGAGTTTGAAGTTAGGGCCCTGGATCGCCGCGCCAGCTAGTGCGCCCTAACCCAGACTCTGAGGTTTGGCCTCTGGCGCCCGAAGTCACTCAGAGTGCTAGGGACGCCAGTTTATCTACCCTTTCCTACTTCTTTACGTTTGAGTTCTCTAGCAACGTACCTAAATTTTATAGTTTATTTCTACACTCTAAGGTTCTTCTGAACATCATGAAAAAATCATCAATAAAAATGAAATCTTGAGCCTTGAATTGATTGTTCAATTCAAGAAATGTTAAGAGTCAAGTCAACAGAAGTTCATAGCGTTCTCCAAAAGTGTTTTACAAACTTTTTAAGTTTTTCATAAGACTTGAGTTTTCAGTTGAGGAAAGAGTAAAGAGTGAAGTTCATTTCTTCGAAAAGAGTATATCGCATTAAGAATTCTCAATGAGTTAATGTTTTTTGACATTTAAACAAGAGAGGAAACTATGATTTCCATAGAGAGACTTTGAACTAGTTTTTGAGTAATCATCTCAAACCACAGAAAGAGTTTTGGTTTTTAAAACATATGGTCCGAGTAGAATTTTGGAGTAGTATTGCGCAGTGATTTGGGGACGAGTTCATAATAACTCAAGTTTCAATAAACCATGTAGCCATCGTGGGTAAGAAATGTGCATATTTTTTAGACGATTCCTTAGTGCTTTTTACCATAGACTAGTAGAACAACTTAGTTCAGGCGTTCTATATCACGACAAGGTATAGGAAAACTTTGGCATCGTGGGCGAGACATTGTATGTTTAGTTTAGCTCTTAGTGATGGGGTTTAGTTTGAGAAACTCCCACCAAATTTTTATACTTTATATGTAAACTGAGTTGTTGTTGTATTTCATTAATACATTGAGTTGTCACCTACTGTTTTTAATTGTTTTGTGCACCTTTATTGTTGTTTTGCTTTGCATTTGAGTTGAGTATCCATTCGTTGAGTAAATCTAAGATAATTATTCTTTTCGGATTCCTTCCAAGCTTGTGTCATGTTTAGTTTTCCCCTCGCATGATCATACATTCAATTAACTGATGACATTTGACTTGCATGATTTTATGATGTAGATACAAGTAAACATGACCAGCATCCAACACCTCGTTGATCTAGTTAAGCACTCAGAGTCAGTTGGTGAGCCTCCTTGCTTCCGGAGGATTCCCTTTTTATTGTTTTATTATTCACTAGTTAGGATGGTCGGGGGTCTTGTCCCTACATACCTCTTAGTATTTATAGGCTTTATACAGAGTTATATATGAGTTCTTTCTTTATGCATTCAGATGTTTTGCTAAAAGACTTGAGTTTCCACTTTGGCTAATTTGAATGTATCCTTAAACTTTCTATCTTTATTTTAGGCAATTGTTACAAAGTGCATTTGAATCCTTGTTTAATGCTTTAAGTCTTCCGCTATAAGTTAAGTCGAGCAAAGGGTACGCTCGGGGCCAACAATTTTTCTCGAGTGCCAGTCTCGCCAGGGTTTAGGCTCGGGGCATGACACTCCCCTCCTTTTGCAATAGTGGTGCTTTGTTCAACCGCAGGTGCAGTCTATTTTGCTTTATAGATGGTATTCCGTGTTTCTACATCCTTAATTTCTTCATCGAGTGACTAAGAAATCCACTCCTTGGTGGTCGTTCAACTTTTATCGAGGGGATTCGTGGATGTTAGACTTTTATCAATTCAATCTTGTACACTTGTAATATTTATATTATTTTCCTTTTGTTTCTTGTCGGCTATTGTTTGTGTGATCTTCCATGTGGTACTTTTAGATAGATTATCAAATGAGTTATTGTAGCAACATTTTTCCTTCGAGATATAGCCTTTTAACTGAGAATCTGGACATGAACTTTTACAAATATCCTTGTTGTAGGATTTCATTGTTTGTGGAGTTTCTTCATACCCCTTTGAATGTCTGAACAATCATTTTCCTTTACTGAATTTTCACTTTGCTCATTCTCCTTTTCTTTTTTCTTAAACTCTGGTGTACAACTCTGCATCTAACTCATTGCGACCTTGCATCTTGCACTTCTGAATATTAAAGCATAAATTCATATTGAATTTTCACTTGTTCCAACCTTGACCTCTTTGAACTTGAACTCGTAATTTCCATTTCAACATATTCATCAAATTTAGATAATAGATCTACTAGTACTTTGACCTTAGCACAATTAGGTCTACTTTTGTTTATAGTGGCTGCATCCAAGTGAAGGGTTTACCTACTGTCGAGGCAAGATAGAAAATTGATTCATTCACAAAAAAAGTTTGATTAAGATCAAGGAATGAAATCAAACCAATTGCTTGTGTAGTCTATGGATCCACCTTGAAGATAGCATCAGAAATTAAGGGTCTAATAGGGTAGGAACATCCCTCTTTGTCGGTGATGTAATATACATTGTTCAAAAAATCTTCCTCCAAGTAAAACCGAATAAGAATATGTCCACTTGTTAGTAATCCTATTCTGCAATGTCCTTATGTTTGTATGGTGCGGGAATTTATTCTTGGAGTTCTTCTAACCCTAGCCATCCATCTGTAAGCTTTCCAATCACTGCATATTGAAGATTTAAAGTAGTGCTCATTCTTGAGACCTCATCTTCCATCCACATAATTTGAGGCACTCCATTACAATAGTCGATTGTCTTTATAGGAATAGATTCCATTTCAGGCTTATTCTATGGAATGGCTCGTTGTTTCAATATATTATAAAATTGAAGATTCGATTGATGAACATTTGAAGGATTAACTACATGTAAATCTATTGGGGTATGGGTAAGGGTAGGGTTATAGTTGTTGGAATTTATTAGAATTTGTGCGAATAGGGAAATAAGGTCAGTAACGGAAGACTTACCAATGGTCTTACTAGTCATGGACAGGAAAGCATGGATGACAGACAATGGTAAGTGGATTTCATGCAATTTTTATATTATATATGTTAATATCATGATTATTATTTTATCGCCATCATTTTAATAGTATTCTAATTTTTCAATTAATGTAGAATTCATTGTTGAGTAAGGTTCTAAACTTGCATTTTTTTCTCCTTTAAATCATATTTATGTATGTTATGTTGAAGTTTGACGTATGGCTTATTTGTTTTGAGCTTAGAACTTATGTTATAATTTTAATTCATTTGTTTCGGTAGTATTAACGTCAGACTTCCCATTGTAATTCATTTTAATTTTAGTTACACTAGATAGATTATCTTCTTGCCAATTGTTTTAAGATTTACAGGGATTTATATTATATAACATTAATCTTTTTATTTTTTGAAAAAATGGATTTCATGATGTTCATAAAAATGTTGCACTTTTAGTTTTTATGATTAATTCAATTAGACCAATTTAAAAAATATAAATTAATTATTTGTTAAAAATATTAGTTAAGAATATATGCTTACTAATTATTATGTTTTCAAAATAAAATATATATCTTAAATATTTAATTTAATATAACTTATAAATTTTCTTATTTGTCAAATACAAATTTTAAATACTTATTTTGTTAATTTGAAAATTTAATATAACCAAACAGTACACAATGTAGTTATATTGTGGCGAACAAACAAGTCATTGTAATTACCAGACCATGTAATTACTAGGCTGGTGATCACTATCCTTGTAATTAAAGAAATTCAAATTAATCTGATGGCTTTCTAGACAGACCCTTGATGAAAAAGAGAGGTAAAAAAAGAGAAGAGATTATTAAAAATAAATTTTAATATTTATTTTTGGTGTTTACTCTCTCATAGATGGTAAAATACACTCACTTTTCCTCATAAACATTCGTTGAAATTAATCGTTTGGGGGTAACAGGACCCCATAATGTTAAAAATTATAGTTGAGAATCCGGCAATATAATAGGTTAGGGACTACTTAGTCATCTTCTCTATAATATAATGTTCTTTCATTTATCACCGACTTGTTACAAGTGATAACTAGCAAAATCAATAACTTAAGAATGAAGGTATATACTTAATTATTTAAAAACAATGTTATTATGCATGAAAATTAATAAAGAACTATCATTAATATGTGATGACAAACTATGAGGGAACTAGTTATATTAAAAGAGAAAATTTCTTAAGACAAAAGTTTTGTTACTAAAATACCTCTTAAAAATCTAATAACCTACTTATTAATATTATTTAGAAAAACAATGTTACATACAAAAGGATGCAGTTCTTAAAAAACTACACATGCTTTGTTACATATTGATCTGAATTTTTTTTTATTGAGAATGGAGATTTTATCGTGGAAAGTACAATAAGAAAATTGAAGATCTTGAAAAATCAAATGGTTACTGCAAATCAAAGAAATTAACTTAAAATAACATGAAAGAAACAAAAAGTAACTTCAAATCTTTTTCATAGTAAGATTAAATTTCTCTAAAATTTATATGTTGGCGGTGCCTTTAATTCATTCTCAACATTTTTATAATTGAGCTATTATTGTAGATCTTTTTTTTAACAACATTTACATGATACTCATTTGTCCCTTTTTACTTGTCAAATTTTGACTTGACATGTTTGTTAAGAAAATATTGATTAGAATAGTTTGTGTAAGATTATAGTAATAGGAACGAGAATGTGAATATGCTAACAAGAACAGAATGATAATGAAATCTTGTGAAAGTTTTCTCCAAGTCGAACTTTGAGACTCAAGGAATCAAAGCTATATTTCCACAAACTAAATTTCATTTTTGTGTTGTTAATATCAATGTAAAAGATAGAAATTTCTTATTTTTTCCTCCTTTTATTTTTCCTATTCTATGTTCTTCACAATTATCCTCTGAAAACATTCAACCCTTTATTTTAAAAAAGGAAAAAATAATATACGTTGGAACACTTACATATTAACTGTTCCACTCTTTTCTCAAATTGATACTTATCTCTTTTTCAGAAAAAAATTGAGTCTGGTCGATCCACATGGGTGACCCGCAACCCAAAACATACATATGTCACTTCACGTATCAGAATATTCTCTTTAAGACTTTCCGCTGATCTCTTCCAAGATTGGATTGATACCTGCATAAAGTGATAATTGGGAGGAGTAGGAAAAAAAATCCATTATGGAGTATTTTGAAGTTGTAACCTAGGCAAAAAAAAGGGGCCCGATACTTTAACTAGAGAAACAACCCATTGGTTCACCAAACCCCAACCCAGCGTCAACATTCTCAAGGTCCAAAGGGACCACTCTTGATGGAACAAATGTTTGGGAGAGTACACATCATAACATGCAATGAACTCCCGACATCACTAGTATAAGGAACTTGAGATATTTCTTCTTTCTTTTTCGGTCATTGGACACACTTCAAGGCTTAAAGTCTCCCTCCCCCTCCTTTCGACATGATTATCCATGGATTTGTAACTATTATTTCGAAAATGTTCCAATCTTTTCTTACTATAAGTTTCTTGAGATAAACTTAAAAATTTCTTGGAAAGCTCTTTTTGGATCTTAAACCCAAATATAGCTTGCTTCTCCCATATATTTCATATCAAATGATTTTGAAAATCCATGACTTAACAGTTTTCAAATACTTCAAATAATTTCCACCTAATAAAATATCATCTACGTAAAGAAAAAAAATTACAAAATTTCCATTAAAATTTGCACATAGATGCAATGATCTTAACCGATGATGGTTAAATTAAATGGCATCACCTCCTTATGAAATATGAGGTACCACTGCCTTGAAGATTGCTTTAGGTTATAAATTGATCTTTTCGATTTACAAACTTTCTTTTATTGGCCTTTAACAATGAAAACTACTGATTGTCTCATGTAGACTTCCTCCTTTCATTCTATTGAGAAAAATAGTCTTCACATCCATTTGGGGTAATTCTAGATCTAAATGTGCAACAATAGATAAAAGTAATCGTATTGTGTAAACTTTACAACTGGTGAGGATTTCTCATACTCTATCCCAACCTCTTGAGAAAAATCTTTGTCCACCAATTGGGCTTTATGTCTTTCGGTTGACTCATCCAATTTGAGTTTGACTTTAAGAATCCCTTTATTCCTAATAGTTTTACATTCTTACAAAGTTAAATTAAATGTCAGACCTTGTTGATTTTCATGGACTCTAATTCTTCTTTCATCGCTTTTAACCATGCATCCCATTTAGCCATTGATAAGACGTCACTTACATATTTAGGTTCATCAAATTCTATTGCAGATACCAAGAAAACATAATCCTCAGTCTGATAAGATCTTTATGTACACCTTTTATTGAACACTTAGGTATTTGAAGTTTAGATTCCTCTACAAGATTTTGAAATTCATAACTCCTACTTGGACCAAGAATTATTTCTTGATCCTTTGAATTATCAAACATCTCTGATAATATTACCTGATCTTCTGAATTCTACATTTCACTAGGCTTAACTTTATATATTTCGCCTTTTTTTGAAAAAATCATTTTTCAAAAATCTGACACCCTGTGATACATCTTGAGTAATACTTCTATCCTCCAGTTCATCGATAAACATATACCCTTTGCAGTGTTAGGAGTACCTTGTTAGGATATATTTATTTTCTTTTAGACTTAGTTTACAAAACTCACAAAAATGATCTTTAATATATGTGGCACAACCCACGGTTGTAGACCATTCATCTTTATTCGATGACCAGTACAAAGTTCATAAGTAGTGGAAGACACTGATTTAGAAATCACTCTCTTCAATACGTAAGCTGCAAACAATAATGCATCTCCCTAGGAAGAGATAGACAAATTCAGATGTACCATCATTGATCTTGTCATGTCCAACAATGTTCTATTCCTTCTTTCAGCTACACCTGATAGTACCCTTTTAGATACATAATTCTTCAAATTGTTTTTAAAAAATATTCATGTCCCCTATCAGTTTTTAAAGTCTTTATGTTTTTATCTAGTTGATTTTCAACTTCAGTCATATATATTTTAAAACACTAAAATGATTCTGATTTATGAGAAATCAAATAGATATAACTCAAGCGTGTGATATCATCAATAAATGTAATGAAGTATGTAGAACTATAACATGCCCTCATATTCATTGGGCCAAAAATATTAGAATGAATTAATTAAAGTGTAAATTCAGATCTTTCAGACTTCCAAAATGATTTACGCGTAATCTTTCTAGCAAGACAATTTTCACAAGTTAGCATATCAATTTTTGTAAATAAGCCTAAATTTCCTTGTTTTGCCTACCTATTCACTGGATCTTTCCCTATGTGAGCTAATCTTTGCTTGGGAAGTAAAAACTACAATATTATTGTTACTTGATAACATGTCATTACACAACAATCAACATAATAGTCATAAACTGAAAGATTACAATGTAATACGATGAAACAGTCCTGACAAAGTCCAAAATCATATAAAACATTGTCCGGAGTTATTCTAACACCCTTACAATTAAAAAACAAATCAAAACAAATGTCTAAAGGAACATACACAGATAATTAGTTTTGTTGAATCTTTGGGGCATATAGGACGTCATGCAACATCAAATAATGACCACCACACAAGTCTACTTTGCAAGTGTCTATCCATTTGAAAACTAACTTTTATTATTTTCCACGTAGACCCACCTTGATTTAGATGAAGCTCTATGAAACTCCATAAAGGATTTTCAATGTCGACTCATCTGATTGGTGGATCCTGAGTCTTCGATCCACATAGGATAATATTCCGTTCGTAAGAAAGTGCTAGAAAACATATGTAGCACTTAGAAATGCATTTAGAAAAGCTACCTTTTTTGGCTTATACATCTACAAGTAAAATGCCCCAGCACTTGGGAAATTTTAGCACTTTATTTTGCTTTGGTCTCTCTTCTTGAAAAATCATTTTTCTTTGTTGAGTTGGCTCTTCCTTTTTTTATGGGGTCCTTCTCCATTCTCTTTGTCTTTCCCATTTCTTTTACTATTTTTTTAAGCTTCAATCCTGAAGATTTTGTACTCTTGACTCTACTACAAAGACATTATAAACAACTTTAGCAGCACCAAAGCTCTCATCTTCAAGTTCTACAGGAAATGCAACATCAGAAAAGGTTTTGATGATATCTTCATGGGTCAAGTTAACCTTCAAATTTTTCCAATTATTGGGAAGAGACTGAATCACTTTCTGAACTTGTTGCTCATCTAAATTAACATGACCAACACTCTTGAGTTGAGCTACCATGTTTGGCATCACCTTAAGATATTGTTTGACATTTTTTATCATGACGCTTCTTGTAAGTTTCAAATTTGATAGTCAATTGTTGGAGGTAGGTTACTGATGTACCCATATATGTTTATTGAAATTGTTCCCACATAATATGAGCAATAGGAATTCCTCACAATCATGTATGAGGTCATCAATCATAGAACTAATTATTATTCTATGTGTAGTGAAATTAGCCATTTTCAAGCTTTATAAGCTTAAAGGTCTCTTCTATGTTGTACAATATTTATTTTCCTCTTCTGGTTGATTCAAAACATGATCATGTCATAATAAGGCAATAATTCTAAATCAATGTTGCATGTGATATACACATTCAAGAAAATTAATTCTCAAAATGGTTTCATATTTAATGTAAAATTGAAAAGGCATGTGAGCATCCAATCACCATCTACAAACTAAATATTTAATCTAATTTTGAAATTAATTTCTTATTGCGTATGCTAATATATTTTAAGTCATATCACAAGGATTTATTTATCTAATAATTAACACCATATACTAATGTCCAGTAAAATAATATCACACTAATAAAAATAGGATAAAGCACATATATTCATATTAAAATAAAATCAAAGGTGTTCATTACATAATATGCAAAAATATATATATACTCAAAATATTAGCCTATAATTCTATGTAAGTACACTGACCATCTAGCTTCAAGATTTATTGTGAACTTCCACAATAGTTCATTAGGACCAAAGTTATGATCGATGCATATTAGTTCCTTCAACCAATAATTTGATAAGGAATTGTACGGAATACCTAATCCAACGTAATCCTCAGCATAGATGTAATAGTAATAAATTTGATTAATTTTAATCCAAACATTTTCGAGGAAATCAAGTAATTGGTCAGACAAGTCCGTTTGGATATTTTTGAACTCTTCAAATAATTTTTTTTCTTCTCTTTTACATGCTCTTATATCTTTGTTGAGATTTTACAGTATTGTTGAGTCATTTCATATGACTTTTGGCTCTGAATCTGAATCATTTTCTATTTTGATCCTTTTGCATCACATCCTTTGTCACGACCCAAATCGGGGACGCAACTGGCACCCACATTCACCCTCCTATGTGAGCGAACCAACCCATATAAACCTTAACATTTCAATGTATACAACAGAAAATAATGCGGAAGACTTAAACTCATTAATAAACAATTCAAAACTATTATTACTATCCCCAAATCTGGAAGTCATCATCACAAGAACATCTATCTCAAATTACTAAACTAGGAATGTCTAAGAACAAAAATAACTAAAAAGCTAGTCCATGCCGGAGTTCAAGGCATCAAGACTTGAAGAAGAAGACCCAGTCCAAGCTAGAAGCATTAGCTCACCCTGAAGATCCGGTGGTGACGAAGACTGGCTTGATTTACAGCTGAGTTGAAGTTGACGGAACGTTTGCTGCACTCCACAAATAAACAAGAAGAAAACATAAAAGTAGGGTCAGTACAAAACACGGGTACTGAGTAGATATCATCGGCCAACTCAAAATAAAGATATATATATCAAGTAATATCATAAAATCAACTATGATACTTAACATGTAGCAATAACAAGTACTATATCATTAACAATTACCGTCAAGTTCACACATGAGGACTCAAGCCTCAATACCATACTCATTTGGGAATTGATTCATTAGATTGAGTATTCATTATCTTTCAAGATTCATTATCTTTCTTCCTCTTGTGTCGGTACGTGACACTCCGATCCATATTCTACCCTGGTGCCGGAACGTGGCACTCCGATCCTCATATACTATCCTGGTACCGGAACGTGGCACCCGATCCATATACATCCTGGTGCCGGAACGTGAACACTCCGATCCTCATATACTATCCTGGTACCGGAACGTGGCACCCGATCCATATTCTATCCTGGTGTCGGAACGTGACACTCCGATCCTCATATTCATTCTATCCTGGTACCGGAACGTGGCACCCGATCCTCTATCTCTATCCTGGTACCGGAACGTGGCACCCGATCCCCTAATTCATCAAGCCTTCTTTCATACTAAGGCATCATCAATCTCATTATATAATTTATCAAGCCTTCTTTTACACTAAGGCATCATCATTCCATTATATAATTTATCAAGCCTTCTTTTACACTAAGGCATCATCATCAACAAGTGAATTAGGGTTTATTTCGAGATTTGGGATTCAATAACTTCATCATGCTCATTAATCACAAATATATAATCACATTCATACAAGCATACAATTTAAGCACATAGCAGGGTTTACAATACTATCAATGCATATCATTCACTATTAAGAGTTCACTACGAATATCGTAAAAACCATAACCTACCTCCACCGAAGACTAGTGATCAAGCAAGAATTTCCAAAGCTTTGTTTTCTCCTCAGCCTCTCGATCGATTCCTCTCTTTCTCTTGGTTCTTTCTGTTTTGTTTTATTCAAACCCTCTTTCCTTTACCCTAATTATCATATAATTAAGATTAAAAGAAGACAATAGAACCCACTAATTAACTTAAGGTTACCTCTTTTAACCCCCAAGTAATTAGACTTATTAATATTAACCCTCAATCTTTATAATTAAGGAAAGAATAGTCCAAAACGTCCCTTAAAACGTGTACAGAAATCCGATTCTGCCTGGGATTTGCACAACCTGTGACGGCCCATCGTGCCTGCGACGGTCCATCACGAAGGTCGTCGCAACAGCCTAGAATACTATTTTTCACTAAGTGCACTATGACGGTCCGTCACACCTGTGACGGTCCGTCCTGCACTTCCGTCATGACGATCAGAGACTCGTTTCCCGTACCAAATTCTCAAGAGTTGAAGTGTTTTGCAACGGGAGCTCACGACGGCTCGTCGTGGCTGTGACGGCCTGTCATGCAGGTCCGTCACAATTTACAGAGAGTCGATTTTCAGTACCAATTTCAGAATTCCCAAGTATATTGAAACGAGACCCTGCGACTGTCCGTCGTGCCTGTGAGGTTCGTCGTGGGGTCCGTTGCCTCAGCCAATTTTCCCAGAATAAAATCTGCTGCTCAGAACGACTAAACAGTCGTTACAATAGATACCAATTTACCCATCGTTCGTCCCCGAACGATCAAAAGATGAAAAACAATGGCGAAAAGGAGTACCTGAATCTGTAAACAGATGTGGGTATTTTTCTTGCATATCTGCCTCCTTCTCCCAAGTAGCCTCTTCAACCGCTCGATTCTTCCTTGAACTTGATGGATGCAATCTCTCTCGACCTCAATTTGCGAACTTCTCTATCTAATATAGCAACTGGTTTTCCTCCTCATAAGTCAAATTTTCATCAAGCAAAACTGAATCCCAACGGATGAATGTAGTTTCCATCTCTCCTGGTATCTTTTCAACATGGACACATGAAATACCGAATGCACTCCGGACAGCCCTGGGGGCAAGGCTAATTCATAAGCCACCTCCCCTATTCGCTTTAGTACTTCAAATGGTCCAATATACCTTGGACTTAGCTTACCTCTTTTGCCAAACCGCATCACCCCTTTCATGGGTGTAACCTTCAGCAAGACTTGTTCACCTTCCATGAACTCCAAGTCTCTAACCTTTCGGTCTGCATACTCCTTTTGTCTACTTTGCGCCGCTAGAAGCTTTCCTTGAATATCTTTCACCTTCTCCATAGAATCTCTCAACAGATCAGTACCCCAAGGTCTAACCTCAAATGCATCAAACCAACCAATGGGAGATCTACACCTCCTCCCATACAATGCTTCAAATGGAGCCATATCAATACTGGATTGATAGCTATTATTGTATGAAAACTCTGCCAAGGGTAAGAAGCTATCCCAATGGCCACCAAACTCTATCACACGTGCACGAAGCATATCCTCCAACACTTGAATAGTTCGCTCAGGCTGACCATCGGTCTGAGGATGAAATGCAGTACTAAGGTCCAATCTAGTACCTAATTCATCATGCAATGTTCTCCAAAATTTAGAAGTAAACTGCGTACCTCTATCTGATATAATGGAGAGTGGAACTCCATGCAATCGAACGATTTCTGAGATGTAGATCTTGGCTAACTTTTCGGCATTGTAGGTCACCTTGAGCGGAATGAAGTGAGCAGACTTAGTTAACCTATCAACAATCACCCAAATGGAATCAAACTTACCCAATGTCTTTGGAAGACCAACCACAAAGTCCATTGCGATTCTCTCCCACTTCCATTCAGGAATAGGCATTCTCTGAAGTGTTCCTCCGGGCCTCTGGTGTTCATACTTTACTTGTTGACAATTTGGACATTTGGCAACAAACTCGACAATATCTCACTTCATTCTACTCCACCAGAAGTGTTGCTTTAGGTCACGATACATCTTGGTTGCACCAGGATGTATAGAATATCCGGAACTATGAGCTTCTGTCAGAATAGTGTTGATCAAATCATCGATGCGGGGTACACATACCCTTCCCTTAATCCTCAAAACACCTTCCTCATCGATTGTTGCTTCTTTAGCCTCTCCTTGTAACACTTTATCTTGGATTCGACTTAGTTTCTCATCATCAAACTGTTTCCCCTTAATCTGGTCAAGAAAAGAAGATCTCGCCTCCACACAAGCTAACAATCCTCCCTTCTCATTTATTTCTAATCTCATAAGGTCGTTAGCCAGAATCTGGACTTCTCTATCCAATGGGCGTCTAGAAGCTTGCAAGTGAGCTAGACTTCCCATGCTTCCCGCCTTTCTACATAAAGCATCCGCTACAACATTAGCCTTCCCCGGATGATACAAAATAGTGATGTCGTAGTCCTTCAGTAGTTCCATCCATCTCCTCAGTCTCAAGTTCAAATCTTTCTGAGTAAAGACATATTGTAGGCTACGATGATCTGTATAGACCTCACACTTAACCCCATACAAATAGTGTCTCCATTGCTTTAGTGCAAATACTACCGCGGCCAACTCCAAATCATGGGTCGGATAGTTACGTTCATGCACCTTTAATTGCCTCGAAGCATAAGCAATCACATTTTTCTCTTGCATTAGACTGCACCCAACCCAGAATAGGATGCATCACAATAAACAATGAAGTTTTTACCCTCTACTGGCAAGGTAAGAATTGGTGCAGTAGTCAACAAAGTCTTAAGCTTCTGAAAGCTTTCCTCACATTCATCTGACCATACAAATGGAACATTCTGCTTAGTCAAGTTCGTCAATTGAGAAGCAATAGAAGAGAATCCCTTGACGAATCGGCGGTAGTAACTAGCTAACCCCACAAAACTCCTTATTTCTGACACATTAGTAGGTCTTACCCAATTTTTCATCGTCTCAATCTTAGATGGATCCACCATTACTCCATCCTTAGAAACCACGTGCCCCAAGAAGGACACTGAATCTAGCCAAAACTCACACTTGGAGAATTTCGCATAGAGCTTTTTCTTCCTCAACAACTCTAACACCATTTTCAAATGCTCCTCATGTTCCTCCTTACTCTTGGAGTATATCAGTATATCATCAATAAACACAATCACAAAGAGGTCCAAATATGGCTTGAAAATCCCGTTCATCAAGCTCATGAAGGCAGCAGGGGCATTTGTAAGACCAAAAGACATTACCACAAATTCGTAGTGCCCATACCTAGTTCGAAAAGCAGTCTTTGGCACATCTGTTGCTCGTATTTTCAATTGGTGATAACCGGATCTCAAGTCAATTTTAGAGAAGACACAAGCACCTTGTAACTGATCGAACAAGTCATCAATGCGAGGAATGGGGTACTTGTTCTTAATGGTTACCTTGTTCAGTTGTCTGTAGTCTATGCATCCGAAAACTCCCATCCTTCTTCTTTACAAACAAAACTGGAGCACCCCAAGGAGATGCACTTGGTCTAATAAAGCCCTTGCTCAACAACTCTTGAAGTTGTGCTTTTAACTCTCTTAACTCTGCGGGAGCCATTCTATACGGGGGTATAGAAATGGGGCGAGTGCCCGGTTCCAAATCAATGCAAAAGTCGATATCCCTATCCGGTGGCATACCAGGAAGATCTGCAGGGAACACATCCAGAAACTCACGGACTACCGAAACTGACTCAATTGAAGGAACTTGAGTAGTGTCATCCTTGAGATGTGCCAAGAAAGCTAAACACCCCTTACTAACCATTCTCCTAGCACGCATAACGAAAAGGACTAATGCGACACGGCATGCCATTCGGCTTGTAGTCCCACCACTACACGGATCTGCCCCAGGCTTGGCTAACGTTACCGTTTTAGCATTACAGTCCAAAATCGCAAAATTCGGAGAAAGCCAAGTCATACCCAGAATTACATCAAAGTCACCCATTTCTAAAATAACCAAATCTACATAAGTGTTGCTCCCCACAAAATTCACCAAACAAGACCTATACACCTTTTTAACTATCACAGACTCACCCACCGGAGTAGAAACACGAATAGGCGTGTCAAGTAATTCATAATGTAAATTTAGTCCATTAGCAAATGAGGATGATACATAAGAAAATGTGGATCCGGGATCAAACAATACGGAAGCCATGCAATCACAAATCAAAAGGTTACATGTGATGACAACATCTGATGTCTCCGCTGCAAATCTCCCAGGGAAAGCGTAACAATGGGCCCCATTATTTGTCTGTCCGTTGCCCCTACCATGTTGCGTAGTAGTGGCTCCAGTTTGCCCATCACCTCGGCCGTTTTGCTGACCACCATTACCTCGACCACCACGTCCTCAAGAAAAACGGCCTCTACCATGACCACCTCTACCTCTAGCTAGTGGGGTTCTGTAACTCTGTTTTGGACAATACCTCTTAATGTGTCCAATCTCCCCACATCCATAACATTCTCTGGGTTCAAGCATCGGCCTTTCAGAGAAGTGTTGACCGGTCTGAGGTGGACCCCCAACTACAGTCTGTAGTGAAGACTGAATTGGTCGAACTGAGTAGCCTCCAGAACTCTATCCTCTAGTATGCGAACCGTTGAACTCACCTCCCCTTCGAAACCTTTTTGATGTCGATGTCGTGGTGAACTCATCTGGCTTTACTCCTTCCACCTCTATCACAAAGTCTACCACCTCTTTGAAGGATTTTGCCGTAGCCGCTACCTGTAAGGCTGAAATCCGCAATTCTGACCTCAACCCCTTCACAAAACAGTGAATCCGTTCTTGTGGACTGAAACATAGTTGCGTGGCATACCTGGATAATGCGCGGAATTTAGCCTCATATGCATTAACCGTCATCCTTCCTTGTTCTAGACTCAAGAACTCATCCCTTTTTCTATCTCTCAAAGTCCTTGGGATATACTTCTCCATAAACAAGCTAGAGAATGATTCCCAAGTCATAGGTGGTGCCTCTGTTGGTTGACACTCAACGTGTGACCGCCACCACATTTTGGCGTTCCCTTGAAACTGATAGCTCACGAATTCGACACCAAACCGCTCTACTATACCCATCTTGTGTAGTAGCTCGTGACAATCAACCAGAAAATCGTAGGCATCCTCTGATTCTCCACCCTTAAAGACTAGAGGTTTCAATTTCAAGAACTTACTAAAAAGTTCATGCTGATCATTTGTCATTATAGGCCCAGTAGTCAGACGTGGAAATGTGCCTATATCCAATGATGCATCCATGCGGGGAGCCATAGTAGCCGCATGTCGTATCTCTGAAACCAGAGGTGTTGGTGCAAAAACCACTGGAGGTGCCTGACCCTGATCAGATAAACCGCTAAGGTAGGCCAGAACCTGATTGATCATCTCTGGGGTAGGTTGAGGTGGCAATTCCTCATTCTGCACTTGTTCACTCTCCCCTTCCTCACCCTCTCTTATCACCTCCTCGGTCGGTGGAGGAGTCACCGCCCTAGTATCAGATGGGCTAGGTGCTCGTCCTCTTCCTCTAGAGGACGTCCTCCCACGACCTCTTCCACGGCCTCTTGCCGCTGCTCTTCCTCGAGCCACAGCCCCAGTGGCTGGCTCAGTCGTTTCTTGTCTTTTGGTTGTTGCTGCTGGTGCGGTCGTTGCTCTAGTTCTAACCATCTGCGAAATAGAGTGAAGATGGTCAGATACCAATTTGTATCACCTAGATACCAATTGGAATCAAGTAGTAGCACGAAAGAAAGAATGAAAGAATGGGATTTTCCTAAAGTCCTATAGCCTATCAAAGAAAAGTAAAGGCGTCCCCCTACCGTTCCTTAAGACTCTACTAGACTCGTTCTTGTGTGATGAGACCAACGAACCTAATGCTCTGATACCAAGTTTGTCACGACCCAAATCGGGGACGCAACTGGCACCCACATTCACCCTCCTATGTGAGCGAACCAACCCATATAAACCTTAACATTTCAATGTATAACAACAGAAAATAATGCGGAAGACTTAAACTCATTAATAAAACAATTCAAAACTATTATTACTATCCCCAAAATCTGGAAGTCATCATCACAAGAACATCTATCTCAAATTACTAAACTAGGAATGTCTAAGAACAAAAATAACTAAAAAGCTAGTCCATGCCGGAAGTTCAAGGCATCAAGACTTGAAGAAGAAGACCCAGTCCAAGCTAGAAGCATTAGCTCACCCTGAAGATCCGGTGTGACGAAGACTTGCTTGATTTACAGCTGAGTTGAAGTTGACGGAACGTTTGCTGCACTCCACAAATAAACAAGAAGAAAACATAAAAGTAGGGGTCAGTACAAACGGGTACTGAGTAGATATCATCGGCCAACTCAAAATAGAAGATAATATATATCAAGTAATATCATAAAATCAACTATGATACTTAACATGTAGCAACAACAAGTACTATATCATTAACAATTACCGTCGAGTTCACAGATGAGGACTCAAGCCTCAATACCATACTCATTTGGGAATTGATTCATTAGATTGAGTATATTCATTATCTTTCAAGATTCATTATCTTTCTTCCTCTTGTGTCGGTACGTGACACTCCGATCCATATTCTACCCTGGTGCCGGAACGTGGCACTCCGATCCTCATATACTATCCTGGTACCGGAACATGGCACCCGATCCATATACTATCCTTGTGTCGGAACGTGACACTCCGATCCTCATATACTATCCTGGTACCGGAACGTGGCACCCGATCCATATTCTATCCTGGTGTCGGAACGTGACACTCCGATCCTCATACTCATTCTATCCTGGTACCGGAACGTGGCACCCGATCCTCTATCTCTATCCTGGTACCGGAACGTGGCACCCGATCCCCTAATTCATCAAGCCTTCTTTCATACTAAGGCATCATCAATCTCATTATATAATTTATCAAGCCTTCTTTTACACTAAGGCATCATCATTCTCATTATATAATTTATCAAGCCTTCTTTTACACTAAGGCATCATCATCAACAAGTGAATTAGGGTTTATTTCGAGATTTGGGATTCAATAACTTCATCATGCTCATATAATCACAAATATATAATCACATTCATACAAGCATACAATTTAAGCACATAGTAGGGTTTACAATACTATCAATACATATCATTCACTATTAAGAGTTCACTACGAATATCGTAAAAACCATAACCTACCTCCACCGAAGACTAGTGATCAAGCAAGAATTTCCAAAGCTTTGTTTTCTCCTCAGCCTCTCGATCGATTCCTCTCTTTCTCTTGGTTCTTTATGTTTTGTTTTATTCAAACCCTCTTTCCTTTACCCTAATTATCATATAATTAAGATTAACAGAGGACAATAGAACCCACTAATTAACTTAAGGTTACCTCTTTTAACCCCCAAGTAATTAGACTTATTAATATTAACCCTCAATCTTTATAATTAAGGAAAGAATAGTCCAAAACGTCCCTTAAAACGTGTAAAGAAATCCGATTCTGCCTGGGATTTGCGCAACCTGTGACGGCCCGTCGTGCCTGCGATGGTCCGTCACGAAGGTCGTTGCAACAGCCTAGAATCCCATTTTTCACTAAGTGCACTGTGACGGTCCGTCACACCTGTGACGGTCCGTCACACTTGTGACGGTCCGTCCTGCACTTCCGTCATGACGATCAGAGACTCGTTTCTCGTACCAAATTCTCAAGAGTTGAAGTGTTTTGCAACGGGAGCTCACGACGGCTCGTCGTGGCTATGATGGTCTGTCCTGCAGGTCCGTCACAATTTACAGAGAGTCGATTTTCAGTACCCAATTTCAGAATTCCCAAGTATATTGAAACGAGACCCTGCGACGGTCCGTCGTGCTTGTGACGGTTCGTCGTGGGGTCCATTGCCTCAGCCAATTTTCCAGAAATAAAATCTGCTGCTCAGAACGACTAAACAGGTCGTTACATCCTTCTATCATTTCATTTTTCTCCTCTAGTAGTACCACTCCAAATAGGAGTAATAAGAGTATGTTCTTGTTCAGTCATATATGAAATAATAATTAAATAAATCAAAAATATGGTTAGGGACCATTTAATGCGACAATATATGTCATAAATATCTGGTAGAAGGAAAATTGATTTATTGAAAAGAGTTTACTCCTATGAGAGTCATTACATGAACAATTTAATTATTTTTAAAACAAGAAAATATTTCTACACATGCATATATAAATATATGGTTACTTATAAAGTATCAATCCTTTAGGTGCTATATTAATCCCCTTATATATAAAGAAATGAAGTGACTGGATGTATAAGAGATTTTAAAAAAATTAATAATACTCATATTCACATTACATGCTATATTATTACTTTATAGAAAAGGAGAAATAACACTTCATTTTTAAAAGAAATTGAGAGCGTTTTTTAAATAAATATTTTAATGAACAACATGTGATGTCACTCTTTTTCTTCCTTGTTAAATCATTATTATTTAAAAAATAATAATTAATTCCATGTTGAGTCATTCAACAAACAAAATATGGAGAGTATTACTACTTTTCCATAACAAGTACACAAATCAATTAAATAAGAGAAAATACATTAAAAAAATCCTGAATTTGGTCGGATAACTTACTTTAGCACTTAAATTATAGGGTGTTTAAATACCTTCTTTAACATCTTTGAAGTGAATTAAAAATCACCCTGAGATTATTATATCACTTCCACTTGCCACATCATAGTCATGTTAGCACCATAACATTAATTAATTTTTTATTAATTATTTTCATAAATATTTTTTGAACACCGTTTAAAATTAATTTACACTAAATGAATGCATTTTTTAAAATTAAAGTTTGAAATGTAAATCCATTTTTATTCCCCCAAACCAACCTCTTCAACTTCTTTCTTCTTCCATCTTCTTCACCATTTCTAGCCCTTATGTATTCAGCTTTTCTTCTTTATATTTTCCAATGAGCTCCACCATATCTCTTGTTTCTCTTCCTTTCTTCGTCTTATTCGGTGAACCAATTATATTTTTTAGTTCTGATGAAAATTGACAAAATCTATATGTGTGAAAATGACGTCAATATTGAGATGTTGGTGTTAGATTTTGTGGATTACTAAAGAAATGGTGAATTGAAGTTGTTGATAGTGTTGAAATGAAAATTGAGTAAAAAAAAGATTCTTCAATGGAGAAGAAACTTTTGGGGACGACAATAAAATAATGAGAAAATTTAAAAGTTTTATGGAGCAATAAAAAATTCATATATTTTAAAAGTTAATATATTAAGAAAATAATATTTAAAATATTAATTATATATTGACCTATAAAAATGAAATGTATATGATTTTATAATTTTTTTCATTTTCTTATCTCTTCACACGCTATTAGGTGAGTGAACTCACTCTCTTTGCCACGTCATCTATAGGGATGCATTTAATTCACTTTAAAAATGTTAAGGGGATATTTAAACGTCCGTATAGTTTAAGTGATAACGTAATTTATCCGACCAAGTTCAGGGTATTTTTAATGTATATATAGTAATAAAATTCCATGTTGACTCATTTAACAACAACAAAAAGGACTACTACTACTTTGTCATAATAAGTACAACAAAATCAATTTTTCTCTTTTATTTTATAGTGACCGTACACGTTTTATTCCTCTTTTATATTAAAAGAATAAGAAGAGTTGTATTAAAAGCCAAAAAAATAATAATAAAGGAGACTTCTGATTGGTAAAGTATAATGTTTTTTCATATAAATGACTAGTAACTTCTTTCAATTCAGCAAAGTCATTCTAACCTATATCCCATAAAAACTAGGCTACTTCTAAAATTCCTATCTTTCTCACCATATCTCTGTTCGATTCTTATGAACAAAAAAACTAACCGCTTCTTCTCCAAGTTCAAACAACCAATTTATAACAACATATTTGATTCCTTCAAAAAATTGAAGGAGTATTAGATCTGTTATTACATTCTAAAACTTTCAAACAACAAACAAATGATTTAAAGAGGTCAAGAATCATATTGTTTAAATATAATGCAATTAACCTTGGCTCTGATACCATTTTAAGATTATCGTAACATGAACGAGAATGTGTACATGTTAACAACACTAGAATGATACGGGAGTCATGTGAAAGATTGTTCCAAGTCCACTTTGACTCTCAAGGAATCAAAGTTATGTTTCTACAAACTGAATGCCACTTTTTTTTTTGTTAATATCAGGGAAGAAGATATAAATTTCTTTTTTTCTTCTATTTGTTTTTTCTATTTTGGGTTCTTCAAAGTTATCTTGTGAAAAGTGCTCAACCCCTTATTTTAAAAAAGGGAAAAACAATATCCTTTTTCAAAGTGATACTTATCTCTTTTATTCAGAAAAAAATAGGGTCGAGTCATATCGGTTCAGAATGATACACATGAATAACCCACAATTCGAAACTTATAGTGATTTTTACCATTTTATCCCTATAAATTGATAAGATCTCAAATATCTTTATTCGTTATATTTTCCAAAGACATTAACTAAATGTGAATGACAATATAATAAGTTAAAAATGGTTTGTTTATTTATCAAAAATAATAAGTGAAAATTAAAAAGTAAAAAAAAGCCTGGACAAATGAAAAAGGACTGAGAGAGTATCACAATTTTAATATTTAATTTGTGGGTATTGCCTTTTCCGTAAGATATCATGATGGTAACATTATAAAAAATAATTTACCTTTAAAAGTACAAAATTACTTGATTCCAACACCTTATATTGTTGAAAAAGTATATAGTGATATCATTCGATGCAACTTTTGTGTTCGTAATTTGTTTGACTTAATATTGAAACATATAACTCATTGGGGCTTACATAGTATGTTGTTACTAGTGATGATTAGGGGTTTCAAAAAGACACAATATATATTGATTATCCATCCAAAATTTTATCAGTTGGGTTCCACATAATTTCAATTGGTTTCATTCTCAATCAATTCAAGCCTTATGGATGTAACACTTAGAAAATCTAAGACGTGTTCTAGAGCCTAACATGAGTGTCATAAGGTTTAGAAACTTTTTTTGTTCTATTTTAATGAATATAAGTCATTTAGGAAGTCTAGAAACCAAAACATCAAAGAAGGTCCATGACGTCCTGAAACTAGTCCAATGAGGTACTAGAGTGCCTTAGCCTATTTGACTAGCTTTTAGGAGTCGGAAAATGATGAAACTTGGTGTAAGGGTGTATAACATGCATTAGGGGACTGCCCAAGGCAATGTGTACAAATGAGTGCCATCGTCGGGGCGTGTGTCAATTGACAGGGCGTCGATGGCCACCGTCGATGTAAACTTAGCCAAAATCTTGGAAGGGTCATTTTGCATTGTCTCTGAACTCATCGATAGATGTGCAACACGTAAGGGGGCAGTGGTTTTCGATCGTGGTGTCGTCTTTGATGACTGGTTTTTACTGCACGTTTTCACTTAAGTTAATTAATTGGTTGGATTGTTTAGGAACTTAATTAGGGTTTATGGAAGGTCTACTTAAGTGATTTAACAACCTATATACAGCGCTAAGCTAATTAGACTAACCTAAGCTCTCGTAATTGTCAAACCCAAAACTCTCTTCCTTCTCTCTTCTTATCTCTCCCAAAGAAACCCCATTGAAGACCAAGATAGAGGCGGTGTCAAGGTATGAAAAGGGTAAATTTTCTATATAAATCTTCATCAATTATCAAGGTATGGGATTCCTTTCACCTTTCAGAACTCTTTCCTCAAAGGGTTCCATCAAATTGATTTCAAAAGTTAGGTTTTCACCCAATGCAAAATTGATGTTATGGATTACTTTATTTATGATTTATTTTGGATATTATGAATTGATTTATGTTATATCTTGATGAATTGGTCTAGTTTGTAGAAGATAACCTATTTCACTTAACCCTAGGTTATGATGTTGATGTCAATTATGTAATGTTGGTTCAACTGACATGGTTATGGGTTGAATAACTATTAGATGATGTTATTGTATCAATCATGAATAAATTAGGGTGACTTATAGTCCTATCATGCTAGTTTGTGAGTGATTGATTTAGATTATGACTTTAATCTATGTCTCTTGTCTTAAGCTATGAGTTAGTGTTGGATTGTGAGGTATTTATTTAATCAGCCTTGTTATCATGTTATTTATAGTTATATTATGATACTAACCACAATTTGGTTGACTAAGGGTTGACGGTAAGACCTTGATGATGAGTTCTGGAGGAGACTTGGTAACTCTTGTGATAATTATTTACTTCTATTATGGTAAAAATTGTGATTAAGTCATAATGTTGTATTGGAGTATTCCTTGTATTAGGATTGATAGGGTTTATATGATGTTTAATTGAAATGTATTATCTATGTTTTATGAGGTTTTGGATAAGATGTAAATGTTATAAGGAGGGTGAATGATTTACCAATGTGCCTTATCATGATATGAATTGTAATGAACAGACAATACTCATGCAATTCTTTTTTAGATATGATGGTTATGATGTTTATACAATGGATAGAACCTATGACCTACATTAAGCTATGATGATTTATAAAGAGATTAAAGAAATTTCAAAAGGGTTTCTAGCTTAGCACTGATTGAATTAGAGTGAGGAGTGTCCATTACCACATAGGTAAGGTAGGGTCATTAATGTAATCTTGATATTGTAGACTACAATGCATGTAGCATGAAGAGGGTCCCATCTATATCTCCTAGTTCTTGAACTATGTTGAGTGTATCCACGTAGTTGCTATGTTCATGTTTTGGTACTACCTTGGCAAGTAGTCCACCTTCCTTTGGTGTAGGTTCCATTACACCGAATTCCAAATTAGCGCATGTAGTCTATGTCGGTTAAGGAGAGATGTTCACAAAAGGTAAAATAAATTAAAGGAATGAACTCTAACTAAGATAACCTAAGGGGTTTAGCTTAGTCTAGGTAGGGTTATCGGACTTTACCTAAACATCGCACTATTTAGCCTTGAGGGAAGTCTTAGGAGGATGTTCTTATGTATGAATATGCTTATAATGGTACATTATATGTATATGATAAACTTGCACATTGTTGATACTATATGTTGATTGGTATCACTTATGAATATGTGTGGTTCTACGTTGTTAATTTATGATGATAGGTAATCTTACATGTCATGCCATGTGAAGTGGGATGTTGTTCATGATTCTTTTGGGTTACTTGATTGAGTAAGGTTATGGGGCTTTGCTTGGTCATTGCACTTGTTGACTTTATAGGGGTTCATAGGTGATTGGCTTTCTTTGGTTATGCTATAATAATTTCTTATTCATGCTTGTTGATGTTAGTACTTGATGATAGACTTTCTTAAGTATGTGTCCAATGAAGTGATATGCATGTTGACTTGACTAGAATTAGTATTGTAGGTCTTGTGATATGCATGTTTTGGACATAATGAATGTGTCTCATTGATTGGTATGATCTTATTGAATGGGCATAAAGCTTTTCAAAGTAAATTGCATACCTTTATAAAATGTCCCTTTTCTTAGAATGTTTTCATGATATACGTGCATAATGTCTCATACTTGTACAAGTGGTGTACTAACCTAATTTCTTCCTTTTTGCCCAAAATTTTAGGTTCCGGTCGTTAAAAGTCTTTTGGAGACGACTTTGAAGAAGACTTGGAATTCTTGATCATCCAAGTTGGGTAGGTCCTCACTTTTCGAGGGCAATGCCTCCGGCTTATAAAGTTGTTTTAGTATTAAGACTCTTATGTTCTTTCCTTTTTATTTGGATACTAAAAAATGTATGACCTATATGTGGTCTTATTTCATTGATGTATGGTTTAGGACGAAATTCGATATACTCATGTTAGATGATTATGAGATGAGACATTCTTTTGAGACTACGTTATATTTTATATATATCTATGTGAAATAAAAGTAGAAGACTAAGTAATTTTCCTATACGAAGGGTCTATGTATACTCGATATATTTATACTATGCGTATGTAGAGGTCTATGTAAATCTCAATATAGAAGTAGTAAAAAGTTGTAAATTTCTGCTAATTTTTACCTATGAATGTAATAATGTAATCTAAGAGACTAGTCTTAGTCCTCAAAGAGGACGATGACGCCAATTATGTCTAGTGGGGTATTTCCCAGATATCACAAAGTTGGTATCAGAGCAAGAGGTTAAATATCTTTGAGTTGATGTCTCTTTCAACCACATCTATGTAGGTTCGTACTGATAATTGTGAAGTGCGCCACACTTTTTAATAGGAATCTATGTAATGCTTAGGAAACTCTCACTTTCTTTGAAGTCCAATATCGTGCCTCTAGAGTATAAATCTATATGATTTTGCATCTAATCCTCTTATTGTGATTATAGGCAATGAATACTCGAAGTAACGCGACACGAATACTTGAGGAAGGGATTGCAAATATCGGAGTTCCTCCCCGTGGTGATCAAGTTCCTCCTCTTGAGGAAGATGTTAATGATGATGAAGCCCGGTCGATCCTCCTTTGACTGATGGTGCCATAAAGGCTGAACTTTTCCAAATGGTTCAAGCTATTAATACCCAAGCATAAGCCGCCACTACTCAAGCTCAAGCCATGACGGCCCAAGCTAATTGAAAGGTTGCACCCCGAGCAAAGCAACAAGTTGCTACCATGGCTTCCCATCTAAGGGATTTGACTAGGATGAATCCCCCTAGTTTCTACGGGTCCAAGGTTGAAGAAGACCCCTATTAGTTCATTGATGAAATATACAAGATCCTCTATGCTATGGGGTTGATTACTAGTGAGAAGGCGGAGTTAGCCACTTACCAACTCAAAGGTGTGGCCCAAACTTGGTATGTCCAATGGAGAGATAATAGGTTGTTAAGGGATGGACCAGTGACTTGGGAAGTTTTTAAGAAGGATTTTATTGATAGATTCTTTCATAGGGATAAACGGGAAGCTAAAGTGGTGGAGGTCATCAAACTTCGTCAAGGAGGTATGAGTGTGCTTGAATACTCCTTGAAATTCACTCAATTGTCAAAGTATGCTCCTTCTTTGGTTTCCGACCCTAGAGATGAAATGAACCGCTTTGTGGCGGGAGTGTTGGATGAATTGCAAGCAAAATATCATTAAGATATGACACATGACAATATGAACATTTCTTATCTCATGTTTCATGTTCAACAAATGGAAGAGTCAAGGGTTAAGAGGAAGAGTAGAGATGCCAAGAGGGCAAGATCTTTTGATGGTGGTTTTTCAAAGGGTAGGCTTGAGATTCAAGACAAGCCTAGGTTTAAGAAGAGGGTTTCTAATCAAGTTCCTTCCAAGTTCTCTAAGTCTAGGGGTTATAGGGAGCCTAAAAACTAAAGGGATACTAGTTAACCAACCAAGAAGCTAACTTATTAAAAGTGAGGCAAACAACACTATGGTGATTGTCTTAAGGGAACATATAATTTTTGGTTGTGGTAAAAGTGGGAAAAAGGTTAAAAAGTGCCCAAATGTGAAGGGGCAAGACAAGGAGAGTGGACAAGCAAGTGGGTCAAAGGATGCTCTAAAGAAGAATTTTTTTTATGCTTTCCGCTCTAAGGGTGAGCAAGAGCCTCCCCCCCCCCCCCCCGTGACCGGTATGTTGAAAGTCTTTTCGGTTGATGTATATGATTTACTTGATCCGGGCACTACATTATATTTTGTTAATCCCTTTATAGCTAAGAAGTTTGAAATTTTGCCCGACATTCTAAATGAACCTTTTATGGTGTCTATCCCGGTGGGTGAGTTGGTTCTTGCAAAAAGGGTGTAGAGAAATTATTCGATAATGTTGCCCAATAGAGTTACTTATGTTGAACTAGTAGAAATTTATATGTTTGATTTTGATATCATATTGGGTATGGATTGGTTGTATGGTTGATTTGCTTTTATATATTGTAGAACAAGGGTGGTGAAGTTTAACTTTTTGAATGAGTCTATTTTAGAGTGGAAGGGGGAAAATTCTATTTCTAGAGGTCGTGTCATTTCTTGTTAGAAAGCTTGTAAAATGATTTGGAAAGGGTGTTTATAGCATATAGTAAGAGTCCAAGATTTAGACTGTGAAATTCCTCCAATAGAGTCGGTCCTTGTAGTGAGGCAATTCCAGAGGTCTTTCCTAATGATCTTCCCGGTATTCCTCCCGAACGGAAAATTGATTTTGGTATCGAATTGTTACCGGATACAAATCCCAATTCGATTCCACCTTATCAGATAGCTACGGCCGAATTGAAAGAGTTGAAGGCTCAACTCAAAGACTTACTAGACAAGGGTTTCATTCGACCTAGTATTTCTCCATGGTGTGCTCCGGTATTGTTTATGAAGAAGAAAGAGGGGTCCCTTAGAATGTGCATTGATTATCGCCAACTAAATAAAGTCACTATTAAAAACAAGTATTCTCTCCCTCGTATTGGCGGCTTATTTGATCAACTCCTAGGGGCAAGCTACTTTTCTAAGATTAACTTGAGAATGGGATATTACCAACTTTGGGTGAGATGTGAGGATATACCAAAAATGACATTTCAGACTAAATATGGTCACTATGAGTTCTTAGTAATGTCCTTTGGTCTCATTAATGCCCCGACAACATTTATGGATCTCATGAATAGAGTATTTCGAAGTTACCTAGATTCATTCGTCATTGTATTCATTGAAAATATCTTGGTATATTCAAAAAATGTGGGTGATAACATGCACAATTTGAGGGTGGTGTTACAAGTGCTTAAGGAGAACCAATTATTTTCCAAGTATAGCAAATGTGAGTTTTGGTTGAGGTCAGTGGCATTTCTTGGTCATATCATCTCTAGTTATGGAGTTGAAGTTGATCCAAGGAAAACAGAGGCGGTCAAGAATTGGCCTAGACCATTGAATCCAACCGACATTAGGAGTTTCTTGGGTCTAGCGGGTTATTATCGGATATTTATGGATGGTTTTGCTTCCATTGCATCTCCCTTGACTACTTTGACCCAAAAGAGTAAGAAATTTGAGTGCTAGGAGACATTTGAGATAAGCTTCCAAATCTTAAAGTATAGGCTTACTTCCACTCCAGTGTTGACTTTACCGTAGGTTACCAAGGGTTTTGTTGTATATTGTGACGCATCCCGAGTAGGTTTAGGGTGGGTGCTTATGCATCATGGGAAAGTGATAGCCTATGCTTCTAGACAACTTAAGATGCATTAGAGAAACTATCCAACTCCCAATCTTCAGTTAGCGGCCATTGTATTTTCCTTGAAAATTGGAGGCATTACTTGTATGGTGTTCATGTTGATGTGTATACTGACCACCAGAGTCTACAATATGTGTTTAGTCAAAAGCACTTAATTCTCCGACAAAGAAGGTGGTTGGAATTATTGAAAGATTACGACATGAGTGTTCTCTATCACCTCGATAAAGCCAATGTGGTAGCATATGCTCTAAGTTTTATGACTATGGGTAGGGTTTCTCATGTAGATGAATCCAAGAACGACTTAGTGAAAGATGTTCATAGGATGTCTAGATTGGGTGTGAGGTTGGAAGATTCTCCGAATGGTGGTTTTATGGTCCATCATAACTCCGAGTCTTCGTTGGTAGATGAAGTGAAATCCAAACAACACCTTGATCAACCATTGATGGAGTTAAAGGAATTGTTTCTTGGTAAGCTTGATGAGTCATTCTCCTTAGGGCGGGGGGGGGAGGAGGGGATGGTGTCTTGATGTATCACGGAGGTTGTGTGTTCCCAATATAGATGGTTTGAGGAATCGGATCCTTGAGGAAGCTCATGGGTCTCGTTATTCCATTCATCTGGGTTCGACAAAGATGTACCATGACCTTAGGGAAGTGTTTTGGTGGGAAGGTTTTAAAAGGAAATAACGGAATTTGTTGCTAATTGTCGGAATTGCTAGTAAGTGAAATATAAGTGAGAGCCGAACACCAAAAGCCGAGTGGTTTACTACAAGAAATCCAAGTTCCTACTTGGAAGTGGGAAGACATCAATATGGATTTTGTGTTAGGTTTGCCTCGGAAACCAAATCAATAGGACTCTATATAGGTGTTTGTGGAAAAGTTGACTAAATTCGCTCGTTTTATTCTCGTCAAGTCTACCTATTCAATAGAGGATTATGCAAGATCTTCATAGATGAGATTGTGTGTCGCCATGGTATTCTGTTATCCATCATATCGGATAGGGGTGCACAATTCACATCTAGGTATTGGAGGTCATTCCAAAAAGGGTTGGTTACAAAAGTGAAGTTAAGCACTACTTTTCATTGCCAAACGGTTGTTCAAGAAGAGAAAACTATTAAAACCTTGAGGATATGCTTAAGGCTTGTATCATTGATTTTATGAGATATTGGGATAAGCATTTTCCTTTTGTGGAGTTTCCTTACAATAATAGCTACCATTCTTCTATATTTATGACTCCTTATGAAGCCTTGTATGGTAGGAGGTGTATGTCTCCTATTGGATGGTTTGAAGTGGGTGAGTCTTCACTTCTTGGTCTCGATTTAATTTATAAGACTTTAGAGAAATTTCATATCATAAGGAACCGGTTGGAAACAGCCTAGAGTCAGCAAAAGTCTTATGCCGATCATAGGAGAGAGATTTAGAGTTTGAAGAAAGTGATAAAGTGTATTTGAAATTTTTGCCTATGATAGAGGTGGTTTGATTTGTAAAGAAAGGAAATTTGACTCCTTGTTATGTGGTTCCCTATGAAATCTTGCAAAATATTGGTAAGTTGGCATATTGGTTGAAGTTGCCTAGCAAATTGGCTTCGTTCATCCGATTTTCCATATTTCTATGCTTAAGAAGTATATCGGTGATCCCGAGTTTATTCTTCCTATTAAGGTTAGGATGAAGGATAACCTCTCCTATAAGGAGGTTCCGTTTCAAATCCTTTATAGGCAAGTAAAGAACTTAAGGAACAAGGAGGTGACTTAGGTAAAGGTGGTATGGAAGAATAACCTAGTTGATGGTGCGACATGGGAGGCTGAGGCCGACATGAAGTCCCGTTACCCTCATCTATTTGATAACTAAGGTTAGTTATTCCTATTAATAATAAAAGTATTGACTAAAATTGAAGTTGCTTTAAGTTTTGGTGAAGTGTTGCACAAATATGCATTTTTGATGTTATTAAAGTGAGGTATGCCTATAACTTGCAATTCTTCTTGTTTTGTGTTGTGTTATGCATTTTGATATGGTGAGTATTTATGAAATCATATGTGGCATGTTCATAAGTTAAGATTTGGCATAATTGACTCATTTATGATATCTTGAGCTCAAATAGTTGTTGTGAGAAGGAAATTCCTTACAATGTGATTTTGAGCCTTATGTGTGGTAATTGAAATTTTTAATTGCCTTGTGTAAATGATATGATTGATGTTGTTATGTATTTTTGTTGGTTTGGGCTGATAGTCTTGAGTCTATTCCTTCCTTCAAAAAGATTTTTAGTGTCATTCGGGGACGAATGTTCATAGGGGGGCGGATAATGTAAGATTTTTAGTGTCATTCGGGGACGAATGTTCCTAAGGGGAATAACGTAACACTTTGAGAATATAAGACGTGTTCTAGAGCCTAACATGAGTGTCATAAGGTTTAGACAATTTTTTAAGGTCTATTTTAATGAATTTATGTCACTTATGAAGTGTAGAAACCAAAATGTCAAAGAAGATCCATCACGTCCGTAAACTAGTTCAATGAGGTACTGTCGTGTCTTAGCCTATTTTACTAGCTTTTAGGAGTCGGAAAATTATGGAAATTGGTGTAAGGGTGTATAACATGTACTAGAGTTAATTCATAGTCGAAGCATCCGGACACGACTCCCCAAGGACCTACCAAGATCCTTTGAGGAGTACCCTTGCTTTTTGGGGTCAAAGGATTGCCCAAGGTAGTATGTACAGAAGAGTGCCATCGTCGGGTCTTGTATCAATCGACGGGGCGTCGATCTCCACCGTTAATGGAAACTTATTCAAAGTCTTGGAAGGTTCATTTTAATAGTCTCTAAACACATCGACAGATGTGCAACACGTAAGGGGGCAATGGTGGTCGATTGACCCACGATCCGTCGATTTGTGGTGTTGTTTATAATGACTACTTTTTACTGCACATTTTTAATTAACTAAATTAATTAGTTTGTTTAGTTAGGAAGTTTGTTAGGGTTTAGGTGAGCCTAATAAACTTATTTAACCACCTATACAAAGACCTAACCTAATTAGACTAACCTAAGCTTTCATTATTCCCAAACCCAAAACTCTCTTCCTTCTCTCTTCTTTCTCTGTCCCAAAGAAACCCCATTGAATACCAAGCTAGAGGTGGGTTGAAGGGCTGCAAAGGGTCGATTTTCTCCATAAATCTTCATCAATATCAAGGTATGAGATTCCTTTCACCTTTGAGACCTCTTTTCTCAAAGGTTTCCATCAAATTGATTTCAAAAGTTGAGTTTTCAAGTGGGTTTCATCCAATATAAAATTTATGTTATCAATTAGTTTATTTATGATTTCTTTTGGATATTATGAATAAATTGAAATGTATTTTAACTAAATTATGATCTTGATGCTAATTATCTAATATTGGTTCAATCGACTTGGTCATTAGTTTAATTACTATTAGATTATGTTATTGTATTAATCATGAATAAATTAGGGTGAATTATAGTCCTATCATGATAGTTCTTGAGTGATTGATTTAGATTATGACTTTGATATGTGTCTCTTGTTTTAAGATATGAGCTAGTGTTGGATTGTGATGTAGTGATTGAATTAGCCTTGTTATCATTTTTGTTATGGTTATATGATGATACTACACCCTAATTGGGTTGAGTAAAGGTTGATGGTAAGACCTTGATGATGAATTATGATGGTAACTTGGTAAATCTTGTGATCACTATTACTTGCTTCAATTATGGTTAATTGTGATTAAGTCATGATGTTGTATTAGACTATGCCTTTCATTAGGATTGATAGGATTTGTATGATGTTGAATTGAAATGTATTAACTATGGTTTGTGAGATGTTGGCTAAGATGTAAATGTTATAAGGATGGTGAATGATTTACCAATGTGTCTTATCATGATATGAGAATGTTAATGTGCTAACCTCACGTATATGAATTGTAATGAAAGGGCATACTCATTCAATTCTTATTGAGCTATGATAATGATGATGTTTATACAAGGGATAGACCATATTACCCACATTAAGCTAAGATGATTAATAAAGACATTAAAGACATTTTAAAAGGGACTCTAGCTTAGCACCGAGTGAACTAGAGTGAGGAGTGTCCCTTCCACAAAGGGAATTTAGGATAGATAATTTAATCTTGAGATTGGAGACTACAATGCATGTAGCATAAAGAGGGTCCCAATTATATCTCCTAGTTCTTGAACTATGTTGCCCGCACAAGGCATGTCTTACTTTTGAAATAGGAGAATTTGGAAACTCCATCGATGAAAACTATCATACCTTGAATCTAAATTCTTATGACCATTCTTTCCACAACAAAAACAAGAACTAGAACTGGCTAGACATTTACCTTCATAACTTCTCCTATAATCCCTACACTCGGGAAACTTTTTCTCACCACCACCCTTACTGTGAGAAGGATTTCTTCCATCGGACTTTGAATTCGAAGACTCACCATAATACATTGTTTCTCTCTTTAAATTAACTAGTGTTCTCCTTAAGATTTTCTTCTTCTATTTATTGTGCATGTATTATCAACTGGTAAACATTCATCTCCTTAACAACCATGGGAGTTGATAATTCTTTGACTACTAAGGCAAAAGGACCCGACACAAAATTACTCATTTTTTCCCTTGGATCAGAAACCACTCTCACACTCATATTTCTTTGGCGAAGGTTAATGAATTCAAGTACTTTTGCCTCTCTCATTTCTATGGAAAAGAGCGTATTAAAAATATTACCTTAAAGTTCTTACAATCAATAGGACCCTCGTCTACCACCCTCTCTTCTTTCTATTGGTTGAAATAAACTTGACCAGCACCCTTAAGTTGATAAGTCACTATTTCTGCCTTTTCCACCGGTGTCACTCCCATGATCATCAACACCATATGTACCTCATCAATGAACTCTTGAGAATTTTCCTCAACATTAAAAAAAATGAAATTCTAGAGGATTCATTCAATAAAGTGCCTCACCTTTGTTGCAATCGTACTCTACCATAGGATCACGGGAGCCACAACCTCTCTATTTTCTTAAGACATCATAGATTGGGCAAATGCATGAATGCGGCTCGAAACTCATCATTATTTACTTGCACGGCCAAAGGGTTGATCGACACTTGGGGAACCTCTTGTCTTACATTTTTACAAACATTCCTATTCCATCTCACGGGATTCCTTCTAGGAGAATATTCCGAAAAGCATAAATAGGTGTTAGGAGAGAAAGACACCTAAAGTTACACTACATCGCATCACTTTAGAGTATTCGAAGAACTGAAGTTTCATAAACATCCTATAGCCTCTGATTCATAAATGTGAAGCACTTCTCACTCATGAACGAGACTCTCCTCGACGTGGATTAATAAACATTCTAGGACCATTTTAAACCTTGTTCTCTGATTATCAAGTTTGTCACACCCAGGGGTACCCCCTACTGGTAACATGGCGTAAAGAACCCCAGAGAACTCCATACAAGCCACTTAGATCTCATAACGTAAGAAATAAAACAGTAAGAGTAATGCAACAGTTCGTCAAAAAAAAATTATAAAAGAAAAGCGGAAGTCTAAAACACTTATTATTCCATAGAAGTTTAATACAATATAATAAAATTGGCCTAGCCCATGAATCATGTCCAAAAGAGAAATACATAAAAGAAGGTGAAACAATAAAGCTCCCTCCTCGAAGCATGAGGACTCACCAAAATTTGTAAATCTCAAACTCAACCACTAGCCATGAAACTGATGACTATAACTATCTGACCCTACATTGGGGAATTGTAGGCAAAAGTATGCGCCAGTACAAACGATGTACTAAGTATATAGTCATGCATAAAATATGCAAAAAATGCTAAAAGGGGACATTTTCATAAGTATTTAATGATCAATATAAAACATGTATTTTGAGAGTTAGAAACCAAAAGACTAAGTGAGTTATAACAGGATCCCCCGATGTCTCCCACACCGAAAAGGGTTGTCCTAATTTCCAAGGTAGAACCATGAACTTCTAGCTTAAGTGGATCTACTAGTTAATATATTTCTATAAAATTATTCTATGGGGGCACATAGGTAAGGTACAATGAGATTTTTTCTTGAAACCTGACCTCAACTCGGCAGAGCTTCCATCTCTATATTCTCTCAAAGCTAAGCATAAATCCCATGGAATAGTTATTAAATCTTGACTTATATTATCTTCAAATTATATGGGTAGTCTCCCTTTGTGTTATCATAGGATATCTCCTTAGACCATGTGTGAGAACTCCAAGGCATTTTCCAATAAAACACCAAACATTATTTGGGTAGGTAGACTATCTGTAGATTATATAATTAAATGATATATTATCGAAATATCACATCCCTGGATCAAACCCATATGATTATTTCAACAAGTCATCAATATTGAGACTTACCCAAATTGATTTTATTTTCTCAAAACAAAATGTTGTAAGCGAGTATAATCAATATACTCATGTAATACAATCAATTTTAGACTGATAAATCAATATCCTTTTGGGGTCTTACAAACCATAGAGAACACACACTTAGCTAAGAATTTAACAACCCATAAAAGAAGAAACAGATATAGTACTCACAAATAAAATGTGTTTTGCAAAATCTGAAATCCAAGCTTAGAGTGATACACATATGAGTTTTATTTCTGTACAAGCTAATAAGTTTTCACTATACTCTATCAATTTTTATATTAAAGTGGAACATCTCTTATACTATCCCTATTTGGTAAGAACATAAAGGCACATGATTACACCAATTCTCATTCTATCCTTTGAACCTTCTAAGGAAAGTATAAATTCTTTAATTTTATTATTTCCCTTCATCTTTCATATTGAATTTGCGCTAGATTAACGAAACGCCAACCACTTTTCTGCCTCGACCTTATGTTCTCACAAGTGCATCTATATTAGGAACAGTGAGTCACCAATCAAGTATCATACCACGTAAATTTAAGTACCGGTACTAAGGCCGCTTTTCTCCATTCAAAATAAGTTTTATCAAGCGCGCCTCTTGTTGGTTCCTGCACGACACTTGTTCCTTTGTTGGTGTTCTTCAATGATTTTAAATTCAAATCCACCAAACTTGAACTAGTGCTTGTCCTCCTTCAAAACACTCTATAAACAAAGAATTAAACCTCAGCTACAGTCACATTGAAACAGTTATGCAATTTACTTAAAACAATAAAAACAAAAAACCTGAAAAAGAAGACTATGTATACAAGAACAACTTACCATTGGTTCTATCGCCATTCACTCTAAAAAAATTCTTCTTCTTTAGAAAATGCTTCTTTTATTTTTCGCATAATTCTTGGCTAATCTTTCATCGGAGCACAATTCCAAAGCATCTCCTAACAACGGCATAAACCTTCATTGTTAGCCTAATGATTTATGAAAATTTATATCATTCATGCAACTCAATTAAAATCAAGATTTCACAACAACGCCACTCACATAAGAGAGAATCCCACAAACAATTAAAATTTCCATTTCCAGGGATTATTGATCATGCAAAAATATTCTTTCACAAAAGAATTCAAGTACACACACATTGAAACGTGGTCTTAACCTCTATTTCAATCGCCACTAATTAGATTGACAAGGCTCAAAATTTCCAGTGACTTGCAGGCTTAACTTTGTGTTTGGGAAAAGGTGTTGAATTATTTGATCAAGTGACTAAGATGCCTCCCTAATGATTTTACCTTTTAATGAGCACACTGCTAACATCTTTCGCTTTGTTTTCTCATTTCTCCCTTCTGATTATGTTCACTCATTCCATCCTCTATTCTTCTCTTCACTTGACACATATGCACACATTGAGGTAACATCTACAATTTTTCTTTCTTTAATTTATAACATCTTTTCAGCACTTTTTATTTTGAATCTTATGGTGCTACTTTATTTTAGTTCAAAACCTTCCATTCTATTGGTTCAAAAATGATAAGTCTAAGATTTCGACTCATTTAGGGCTTTTTTGCATAGTTTAAGTGTCCTCAATGTGTAATTAATGCTCTAAACAGATGTTTAAGTGTTGATTTTCAGGAATGAAGGCCATGGAACAAGGAAAGGATATTTCCACACAAAAAGGAGCGAAAAAATTGAAGAAGTTGAAGGAAGTCAATACTAATGATTGCCAAGACCACTCGGCGCGTTGTCTCTTTAACTCGCATAAATTTCCAGCATGTCAGCCATGGGAAAGAACCTACTTGGCAAGGAAAATGGATAGTCGGTGTACCATTGAACAACTCAGCGACATCGACTTCGGTCGTTTAAACTCACAGAACCTTGGAGATTAAGACCCAAGGCAAACTACCAAAGGTATAGATCAATTGGCGCGTTGCTGACTTGGTCAAAAACCCTCGGCTTACCTCGCTTAATGTCCCTACATTGACAAAATTTGGGAAGCTATAAATTAAATTTTAGAAAGAATGAAAAGAGTTCTGCACCATTTGGAAGGAATGGTTTTAGTTCCAATATTTTCCTGAGTTTTCCATTGTAGATTTAAAGCTTTTGAGACTTTATTTTGAGGAATTTCAGTAAGGTTTTTGAATTAATTCAATTTGAAGAATTGTAGAGATCTGTTAGCCATCACCCAGCTCATGACTAACATAGTGGGTAGCTGTTTCTTTCTTTTCATAATGTGTAGCTAAAATTTCAATTCTTGGGCTGTGATCATATTATTAGTGGCTTTATTAGCTTTGGATATTTTTCTTTTCTGATTTTAGTTCTTAATTGAAGTGGGTTTACTCAATATTGTGTATTAATCTATACATTATAGCTGCAAATTAAATTTGAATTTAGTGTTCAGGGCTTTCTTGAGAAAGAGGTTTTAGAATCAAGGTTTTTGATTAATGATTGTTGAAATATAAGGTTGATGTGGGTTCATCCCGTGATAGTGAATCCAAAAATCGATTCTACCTATCTAGCTTGAGAGAGTAGATAAATTAATATTTTTGGATGTTTATATTAGTAAGCTTGTCGAGATTCGAGAGAACTCGTTAGAATAATGATAGTTTTCGAGAGAAAGTTATTGCATCTATAGTCTAGCCTACCTACTAAGATTAGCAATTTTAGTAAATTCTAATTACCCATATAGAGAATTAGCCTATAATCTATCACATCCCTGAGAATGTCGCTCTACTTTTTAAATCCCCTATTTTAGTTACTGTTCTCGTAGCTAACTGACAAACCAATCCCTCCATCTAATATACGTTATCCACCCCTTAGATTAACTAAATGTTTTTGATAATTTCTATTCCCTCAACTTGTTAGACTGCTTTCATTACTTCATAACTGAATTTGAACTTGTACCACTCCCTATGAGTTCAAACCCAACTCTTCATTGGGATTTATAATAGATTACGATCACCTACGCCTTGTATTGGATGAGGTGTAGTTGAATGTTTATGAAAAATGGTTCCGCTGCTGGGAGTGGTGCCTAGAATTCTCTTATTGGAGTTTGAATTACGATCTTCTTGTGTTATAGTTGATTTGACTTACTTTGTTTGGGTTCGTTGTTTGCTGTTTTTGAACAGAGGGCGAGATAAGTGTGAAGGCGAGTAATGGTAGCAAACTTGGCTACCAAGATGATGTCGAAAATCTGAAAGATGTTAATGAACCATTTCAATTACATGGCGTTGGTGCCATAAATTTACCTCTGGTTGTGGGGAATATTTTCGTCCATGTCACTAGAAAAATGTTACAATTGTTGCGAATGAAAGGATTGTATGGAGGGCTGGCTTACGAGGATCCCAATAATCATATTCAGAACTTTGTTGACGTACGTGGACCATTCCTTTTGAATAACAACTCACAAGAATCAATTTGTCTCTAGTTGTTCCCTTTTACTTTGATAGGAGAAGTGACCAAATGGTTAGTTGATTTACCGAGGGAATCCATTACCACTTGGGATGAAGTTACCAAGGCATTGTTCGTGATGTTTTTTACTCCCTCAAACATGATGTCACTGAGAGACAATATTCATGGATTCAAACTTATGGAATATGAGCGAACCCATTAGACGCAGTTGAGATTGCAAAAGTTGTTACTTCAATGTATGAATCATGGGCTTCTAAGCAATTTGTGGCTACAATATTCTTACTCAAGTTTGGACTCTGTAACGACCTGTTTAGTCGCTTTGAGCAGCAGATTTTATTTATGGAAAAACTGGGTGAGACGACGGATACCACGACGGGCCGTCATGGGCACGACGGACCGTCGAGGGTGTCTTGTTCCAGAACACTTAGAATTCTGAAATTTGGGTACTAAAATCGACTCTCTGTAATCTGTGACGGACCTGCAGGACGGACGGTCACAGTGACGACGAACCGTCGTGAACTCCCGTTTCAAAACACTTCAACTCTTGAGAATTTGGTACAGGGAACGATTCTCTGAATGTCATGACGGAAGTGCAGGACGGACCGTCACAGGCGTGATGGGCCATCACAGACTCCTTAGTGAAAAAATGGAGTTTCTGGTCCTTGTGACGACCTGCATGACGGACCGTCGCAGGCGCGACGGGCCATCACAGGTTGCGTAAGTCCCAGTCTGGGTCGGATTTCTTTACACGTTTTAAGGGACGTTTTGGACTATTCTTTCCTTAATTATAAAGTTAGAGGGTTAATATTAATAAGTCTAATTACTTAGGGGTTAAAAGTGGTAACCTTAAGTTAATTAGTGGGTTATTATTGTCATCCTTTACACTTAATTATATGTTAATTAGGGTAAAAGAAAGAGGGTTTGAATAAAAGAAAATAGAAAGAGCAAAGAGAGAAAGAGAGCTATCGAACGAGGCAGAGAGAATATCAAAGCTTGGGAAATTGCTTGTTGATTCCAATTCTTCGGTGGAGGTAGGTTATGGTTTTTACGATATTCGTAGTGAACTCTTAATAGTGAATGATATGTATTGATAGTATTGTAAACCCTGCTATGTACTTAATTGTATGCTTGCATGATTGTGATTATGAAATTGTGATAAAATAAGCATGATGAAGCTATTGAATCCTAAATCTTGAAAGAAACCCTAATTCACTTGTTAATGATGATGCCTTAGTGTAAAAGAAGGCTTGATATATTATATAATGAGATTGATGATGCCTTAGTATAAAAGAAGGCTTGATATATTATATAATGAGATTGATGATGCCTTAGTATAAATGAAGGCTTGATGAATTAGGGGATCCGGTGCCACGTTCCGGTACCAGGATAGAAATAGAGGATCGGGTGCCACGTTCCGGTACCAGGATAGAAATAGAGGATCGGGTGCCACGTTCTGGTACCAGGATAGAATGGGGATCGGAGTGTCACGTTCCGACACCAGGATAGAATGAGGATCGGAGTGTCACGTTCCGACACCAGGATAGTATATGGATCGGGTGCCACGTTCCGGTACCAGGATAGAATGAATATGAGGATCGGAGTGCCACGTTCCGGCACCAGGGTAGAATATGGAGTGGAGTGTCACATACCGATACAAGAGGAAGGAAAATAATGAATCTTGAAAGATGATAAATATACTCAATCTAATGAACCCAGTTCCCAAATGAGTATGGTATTGAGGCTTGAGTCCTCATGTGTGAACTTGACGGTAATTGTTAATGATATAGTACTTGTTGTTGCTACATGTTAAGCATCATTGTTGATTTTATGATATTACTTGATATATATTATTTTCTATTTTGAGTTGGCCGATGATATCTACTCAGTACTTGTGGTTGTATTGACCCCCTACTTTTATGTTTTCTTCTTTGTTATTTGTGGAGTGCAGCAAACGTGCCGTCGTCTTCAACTCAACAGTAAATCTAGCCAGTCTTCACTACATAGGAAATTCAGGGTGAGCTAACGCGTCTAGCTTGGACTGGATCTTCTTCTTCAAGTCTTGATGCCTTGAACTTCCGGCATGGACTAGCTTTTATTTGTTTTAGTTTCTTAGACATTTTTAGTTTAGTAATTTGATCATAGATGTTCTTGTGATGATGACTTACAGATTTTGGGGAATAATAGATGTTGAACTTTAGTAGTTATTGAATTGGTTTTTATTAATGAGTAAGTCTTCCGCATTATTTTCTGTTGTTATACATTGAATGTTAAGGTTTAGATTGGTTGGTTTGCTCACATAGGAGGGTAAATGTGGGTGCCAGTCGCGGCTCGGTTTTGGATCGTGACAGACTCGGTGAACAAAGGTGTGACTGATCAACTTGTCCAAGGTGGTACAATGCAACAACTCAATAGCATCTAATATCCTCGATGGGTTGACCAAGATTATTAAAGCATGGTACACTCTAGAGGATCTCGTGTCTCCTCTAACTTGTAGAATGACAAAAGAGAAAATAAAAAAGGATCAAGAGCGAGGCCAAAATATGGAAAAAAATGATGACCCAACTATATATCTTGTCAAAAAAATGTGATGGGTAGTGGGTTGAAAAGTGTAAGTGCTACTGGTGTTGGTGGAGTGAACCCCAAGGAGGCACACTTGGAGGCTTTATATAACGAAGAAGTGAATTTTTTTCAAATCAATGATGAGGTTTCCGTCAAAGTTATCCAAGGTCCGGTGGGAATCCAAGTTTGAATAGAGAAATGGATGATGGATGGAGAGATCGTGACAAAGAATGAGGTGATCGTAGTGCTAATTGGAATTAAAGGGATCGTGAAAAGGAAAGATACATACCACCCCATGAATGTCAAAAGCCTAAGGAGAAAAGGGCTGGCCCGAAAAACTTTCATACAAAAGAAATGCTTGCAAGCATTCTAAAAATGGTTGAAGGGTCGGACAAAGTTTTGAAAGAAATGGAACAGGAAGTCTCCACACTCAATGAGAAAGTCACCTCCCAAACAATGTCCCTTAGACTATTGGAAATACAAATGGGTCAAATTTCATCTTATTTGAACCCAAGGTAAAAAAGGGGTCTACAAAGTATAACCTTCGCTAACCTAAAAAATGAACTATGAAAGTGTATCCTAGTCATCCCACGACATCAAATAAGGTGATTATTGGGAGGAATCTCAAGATTATTTTTTTATTATTTTCATTTGAATAATGGGTGTTGAATGTGCTAGTAGAAAAATTGAAATATTTGGAAAATAGCAACTAGGCGAGCCTAATTCCTAGTCAGCGACTTGGCGAACAGGTTGGTAAGCTAAATTACCACTTGGTCCATCGCAGAGTTGGTCAGCGGCCATGACTTACGTCGCCGCTTGGCGCAACTGAAGAATTTAAAAATTACCAAAATATTTCAAATTAAAAATCCCTTCATGTTCATATTTTTTAACTTTCGTACTCTCACAACATATCATATTTTTGTTCTACTACTATCGTGTTTAGTTTTGTTTGGGATCTTTTACTCAAGGCGGATTTCAGGAATACATTGCTACCTAGTTTTTCAAATTTTCCGCAATCTAAGATTAGTTGATATCAAATGCAATTATCTTTTTGTGGTTGATATCCATGTTTAATTTTTTTTTGTTTATCATATGGTAGTTGGTTTTCCCGTATTTAATTAAAATAGTAATTATTTGGCCTTTAATCGTAATTTCTCGGGTCGTTGATTGTTAAAAATTTTGGGTTCCATTCAAAATGTTGTCAGTCTATGGGGGTGAAGTATGAGTAACCATGAATTGTGCTACTTGAAAATTTTTCCTAATGATAGAGCAGGTGACCTCGTTTTAAGGGCAAAAGACGTCAACTGCAAATTTTAGCCAATCCGGAGAAATTCAAGTACCCGGGGCATGGTTCGTTTGGATATTTAGTGAATTGAATGTTATGAGTGTATCATAATGTTTTTGTGGAAATGGGGTTTGATTTTGAAGTACACTGTACAAATATGACATGTTGTTCTATTCGGCAAGCTGGGTCGAGCAAACTTAGTGATTCTGCGGTTCGCCTAATGTTCCCTAGATTGCCTTTTAATTCTCTAAATTATGAGTTTGAGTTTTTTAACTTTTGATGATATGTGTGTGCTCACCGAGTTCACTCGGTGACTCACTAAAAGTCCCTTCAGATCACCCTTATGCACCCTAAATCCTTGAAATTATTCTATAACTTTCCTCGAGCTACGATTAGCTAACGAAATTATTTTGGTGATCTTCCAAATGGCCTTGGCATCTCTAAATTGCACTGATTTTAGAACATTTTTGCGCTGAAACTTTTGGCGAGCCTGTCTAGGCTTGGCAAAGGTGTTCGACGAGTTTTTCTACAACTACTATCCTATGATTTATTTTTATTTTTTCAACTACGTCTAAAGTTTTCAACATTGTTTTAAGGTATGGCTACCCAAAGTTGCTAGTAGAAATCAATCGCCCCCTAACAAGGGCACATGGAATTCTTATTAATGAGAAGGTTGTTTCCTCTCAGGACCCGACATCTAAACTTTCTCTAAGAGGGGGACACGGCAAGGCCCTGTGAAGCAGACACTAATAGAGGGGAGCTCCGATAGCGAGGGAATTTATAACATGTGCCTCACTCCCCATGACAATGAGGTTGGTTATGAAGATAGTTCTTCAGCCTCCGTCTCTGTGCCAGAAGATGATCACATATTAGAGGCTAGGAGATCAAAGCTATGCTCCTAGTCTTTAAATGATTTTTCTCGGATATCCGTGCCTCTTATTCCTACTCTTCCTCCTCTTTCCCCATCTCGAGCTCAAGATAAGTAGGTGGGACAGGGTTCACCTGTACAGGTTTCTCCCTCATCACTCAATAGACTAAAGGATGAGTGTTTGAGGAAAATTTTGGAATAGAAGTGGTTGTCTACCAATGGTGTGGTGGACATGTATTCTGAGGTATGGAAAACCTTAAATTTCCACAAATTGGAGAAATTCAGTAAACCTAAGGCCCTTAGATCTCTACTTGGGGACAATAGTTTTATTCGGCATACGAGGAGTTGGTGCTGAAAGGGAAGAACAAAGCAAGCATGTTTAAGCCGGTGAACTTTGTGGTTGTTCGAGGGAAGAAAGTGAAATGCAGATTTTTGGATATAAATAAGGTACTTGGGTGTTCATTGGACATCATGCACGACTACATCGATTTTTTCAAGAATAAGACCCTTGAGGATCTTAAGGGTTGGCTCTCACCCCTCCTCTCTAATGTTATTTTTGAGGTGGATTGGTACAAGTGCAAAGATTGAGATGAAGGATCTTAATGTAGTTGCTCGAAATCATACCTTACTAAAATGAGTCAATTATCAGGAACCCGAAGGCTGCTTGTCTTGGTTATATCATAGCTCGACAGAGGCTAGACTTAGGGTTTCTCATTGACCAAGACATGTCCATGAGGGCCCAGTAGAATTAGAACTCACAACATTCCTTGTCTTAATTACCATGCTCAAATGGCAAGCTTGTGTTCCGAGAGATAAAGAGATGGTTGTTGAGGTGACCCCCTACCTCTCTTACTGACATTCGACGCATTGAGGACGAGTACATTCGAGATGAACCCGATAGGAGGAGGGATGCACCGACAAATACATCCCTGGAAGTTTATGTTTATATGCTGCAAACTGAGGAAACCATGCCCTCTCATACTAGTGAGACTATGCTACCTCAGGCCTTTCTATTTTTTATATGCCTTATTATTCTACTCCACCCCCTTCATTTACTTAGGATTTTGGTGCTACTTCCTCCTAGCCTCTTATCATCCATGGCATGCTTTATAAAATGGGTGATTTGGCCCAATCTGCTGGTGTGAGTGTCTGCTGGGTAGAGGTCATCGTACTTGGGTTGATAGAGTGGGTGATCACTGTCTCTAGGTCCTATTAGGGATGATTTTAGGGCGCATAGATAATTGATTGAGGTCTACAAGTTGGCGTTGAATGCCTTTATGGTGAGGGTTAAGGACTATGAGAAGATCTAGGGGGCTATAGTTGTTGTGACGACCTTTAAGACCGATATTGCTGGGCTGATGAGAGATCTGGATGAGCTGAAGTCCACTAATTTTTTTTATGTTTTTTGGGACAGTGGAGATTTTTGAGATGCCAAACACTGATATTCTGGATAATACTGAGGTTTCTCTTGCTAGTAACAAAGATAATATTAGGGCTGATGTTGCATATGTTGAATTCGAGGTAGAGAGAGATGTCGAGCAATTGGATGTTAGATATGAGGTTGTGTATGCTGATTTGGTTTACCTTGAGGGGTTTATGATGGATAAATCCAGGCAGACATCACTTAGAGATATGTCTATGGTCATCTCCATTGGATCCAAGGATGTTATGGAGCAGGGCATAAATTCCGAGAGGGAGTTGTTGATATGCAAACTTCTTCCGTGTCTTAACCTTGCAACATAAATCTTTTGCCTCCCTTTTGTATTATTTCGTAGACATTACTATTGTTTCTTTGCATTTGAGAATAACTATAATATTTTTTGGCGGGGTGAGTTATTTCCATACCTACCTCTATTGGGTTGTTTTTGCGAACATTGGTTGTTGTTGGTTTTGATTTTGTGTATTTTGGATCTTATTTTGTGTTTATATATCTATATATATTTGTTGTAGATCAATCTTGGTCCATTGTTTTTATCAGGCAAATGGTTTTGATTTGATTTGAAAAATTTCCGTCTCTTGTATGTCTGATTGTAGTAGTTCTTTTGCATTTTTCTGGTCGGTTGTGGTCTATACCAGTGACTTGAATAGTGCTATCAATCGAGCGATACTAATGTGCGGCTACAATGATGCAAACTGAATTACATAGGTCATATGCAACTCTTAGTATCTCATTGTGACTAGCCTATTTTCAATCAAGTCTCTTATGATGAACAATACACACTAGATAGAAAGTGTAAAGTTGTGTTTGATAATTACGTCAAAGGCCTTGTGTGGGGAGGTTGTATTGAATATTGTTCTTGATCATGTGTAGAATTTTTGTTAGTCTGATTGATTGATTAATTGAAGCAAGCAATTTAAATAATCTTAGGAAAAAGTTTTGAAGAGTTAAATTGATAACATACCTCTTTGTGACCACCTTGTCAGAAGTATGAACCTTTCTTGGCACATTTTGAGCCTATCCTTTTCTTTAGAAGAAACTTTAACCTCTTTGTCCCATCACCTATAACCTACATGAAGTATTGGTTTGTTAAATAGCCAACTTAGGCCATAAACCTAAGTTACAGGTCTGGCATAAAAGAAGGCAAGTCAAGAATTCTGAAAGATCCCCCTTTGAAGCATAGTTCAAAAAGATGAAACCCCTTCATATAAAAAAAGAAAAAGAGAAGAAAGATGAAAAAGACGCAAAAAGACAAAAGTTTGTGAAAAAAAAGTCTGTGAAAGAAGCAAAGAAATTGGTATCCAATGAGTCATATTTAGTTCAATAATGGGTGTGGATTCTAAGATGTTGAATGAGAAAGAGAAGGATAAAATTGATTTTTTGTCCATACTTCACGAAGGCAGAAACCACTAAAGGAAAATGACCATACCTTAACACTCAACCTTGTAACAAGACTTTAGAAGACCTTTGTGATTTCGAGTGAGCTGAAATGAATGTCGATTTGAAAATAAGGATAATGGTATGGATGTAATCATGCATGTATTCATCTTTCCGGGTGTGAGTCTTGAGTAGCACTGTTTGTAGACATCCTTGTTGAACTAATTGGTCTTAAGTTTTACTTGAGGACAAGCAAAAATTTAAATTGGAGTTTTGATGAGTCTTATATTTCGACCCGTTTATAGATTTGTTTTCATAGTTTAAGAGTCCTCAATGCGTAATTTATGCTCTAAACTAACGTTAACGCGTTCATTCGCATAAAATAAGGCTAAGGAGCAAGGCAAGGACATTACCGGGCAAACAAAGAGAGAAAAAACTGAAAAAGTTGAATCAAGGACATCTTGGTGATCACCAAGATCACTTGGCGAGCTGCCGAATGGCTTTTTAGCTCCCGTAAAGTTTCAGTATGTCAACCCTGGGGAAGAACCTGTTTGGGAAACTATAAAATGAATATCAAAAAATTATCTCTTCACTATTCCATGAGTCGAGGCAGGGTATCTAGTTGAAAACTCATTATCCCATAGCTATGTGCCCACATAGGTCTAGCAAATCGATCCACCTAAGCTAAAAAGAATGGTCCTACCTTATGGAAGTAGGAATATGCTATCTGGTGGGGGTGACATCCGGATTCCATGTATTTTTCACATGGTCTACGTCGGTTTTTGCTTACCCCCACAAAGAATATTAATGAACTATGGCTTCTCAAGAATGCACTACTTAGTGTTGGTGGTAGAATGGGATGCCATCCATGCGTTGCACAAATAGGATTTTAAAGTAGTCATGGTGTGTTCCTTTAAGTTATAATGTTAAATAAAATTAATGTTCTCTTAATGAAGCTAATGAAGAATATTGACTTATGTACTTAATGAAATGATGCATGCCTTACTTTGATTGTATTATGAATTACTTCCTTGTCATGAATTATTTAATATGAATGTGCCTTGTCTATGGTGGATTCAAAGGAGTACTTAGTGTGAGTAATAGTAGGGAATGTTATTCATACATTGCACAAGTATGTGTATTGTGTAAAGATGGAAAGCGTGAATGGTAATTCACTTTTGGGTGCCTTGATGTGGTACTTGGTATGGATAATGGTATGGGAAGCAATTCATACATTGCACAAAGTATATCTAGAAAGCTACTTGAGGTGAAACTTATTGTGAAGAAATGGTTTATATGTTGATTATGTCTAATGTGAAGAGATGAGTTGTACGGTGGTTATGTTTGTATATATACCTCTTATGCTAATGTTAAGGGAGTTTTCTGAAAAATTGCCATATGCATGTTTTTTCACAAAAATGCCTTTTTTAAGCATGATTTTTGGATGGCTATCATACTTAGTAAATGTGCTAATCCATTGTCACGATCGAGCCTGTGTCGCAGAAGCTATACGGTGTACAAGACTCTAAAAAGCCTCATGGCATTAATAATATTTGATATAAGGAAACTTGTATGGAACAAAAACACATTTGAAACCATACAATCCAAAAGCTTATTCAAAATACTTGAAAACACAGCGAAGTCTATTTTTTCACAGGGTAATCTTAAACAACATCCAAATTATTACTAAGGTCACATCCCTTTACGATCGAAAAGTCATAACATATGTCTAACACTTGTATATTACATGAAAAGAGATGAAAAATAAGAGTTCTTGTCCTCGATCTATGAGGAAAGACCACTTAATCTCAAATCCAAGATCCACTAGAGAAGAGACAACTCACTTGCCGGAATCTACACTTGTATTAAACATGAAAAAATATGTGTTAGCATAATTAAGTACTAAGTAGGATAGCCATGCAAAAGCAATCTTAAAATGGACATTTTATTTGAAAGTCATGCATTTATGCCAATCTGATAAAACTTCTTGAATGTAAGTATAAGAGGCATAATATACAACCATATCATCATACAAGTCATTTCTTCAAATTAGACGAAATCGACATATAAACCATTACTTTCACATTGGACCTTCACCTCAAGTAACCCTCAAGATATACATTGTATAATGTGTGAATAATGTCCCATAGCACCATCCACAATAAAGTAACAAGTTAAGGTCACTATAAGTGAACTTACTATTCTTCCTTATCATCCTTAGACAATACTCAAATATAAAATACAATAAACATTTCATAAGTATAAACAAGGAAAGTAAGTCATAAGTACAATCCAAGTATAGAATACATCTTTACATTTAAGCATATAACGGTGAACATTCTTTATTAAGAGCACATTCATACATTGGTCATGAAGACCATAGAGAACTCACTATATACATCTTAAAGCCTAATAGTGCCATGCATGGATGGCATCCCGTACTACCACCCACACATCATAGAAGTTCTCAACATACTATAATTCACTACTCACATGATGGGAACAAGAGTTTGACCAACACAAACAATGAGATCTAGATCATGGAATCCGGTGTCATATGACCCCACATCATAAAGAGGTGGTCCACTTGCCTATGTGAGAGTAGGTAATATCTTAGATTTGGTAGAAACCACTAGCTAATATATATCATATGTGGGCACATAGTTATGGGATGAAAGATGTTCATTGGAACCCTAGCCTAACATTGGGAGAGTTTCCATCTTACCATTTCCATTCGGTGCTTAGCATACATATCTATAAATTAATTCATCGCATTAATTGTACTTGAGAGGGCTACCAATATCGGTTGTGCTGACTATATATACATTACACAATAAAGGGCCAACAACACTTGGGTCTATCTATTCAAGGTACATTGAGGATAGATCATTGACTTCCCAAAAAGGGTTGCCATTAACATTGTCTACCAATACAAGGTTCATCATTTCACACATGAAAGGGCCACAAACTTTAGGTCTACATATTCAAGGTTTATCATTAACATTTATGGAAGGGTGATATAAGCCTACTGTTCCCAAAATTCATATTAACATGACATATGGGTTTCATTAGCATACTGATCCAAGATCATCAATCAAAACACATTCGGTATACAAAAAAATATGCCTAAGCCTACCAATTCAAAATACAATAACTCATAGAAGGAACCCTTCACATTCAATCATTAACATTCATGAGTGCATAATAGAGAACTGGACATTCAATAATAACACAATTACATTGAAGAGATGATCACATTACTTTCATTCGATTCATATTCATATATAAGACATCATGATAATGAGTCAACCTATCATATAAATCCCTTCAAGGACATGAATCTCTAATCACCAACAGAACAACAATTTACTACAATTTAGTCATGTTAAATGGTAGAAGTCAACATACTAGAGCAATTCCGACATATTCTATATACATGTTTTCAGAATCAACAAACCCTCTTCATAAAGGCACAACTTAGGAATTGAGAGAATTCATGGGTTGATAGAGTATTTTCATCATAAATCATCAATTAAACACTAATACAATAATAATGTGTCATTAATAACCATTTGAAAATGTTTGATGAAGGAACCTATGAGTTAGAGTAAGAACCCTAGATTTTGAAAAACTTGAAATCACCTTTTTGGAATTGGCTACTTGAATGAAAAGTTAAACAAGGATAAAGAATTTCATACCTTGCTATTTATTCCCCATGAAAATTGAGGAAGAAACACGTTGAATCATTAAGCCCTAGCTTCAATGGCTCCCTTCTTCTTCTTAAATGGTGGAATTCTACTGAGAGAAATATTGTACAGGAGATGGGAATTCTATTTGAAGTGACTTAATTGAAGGAAATTAAGTCTAAATAGGTTATATACTTTTTATAAAAGGAATAGAATAATGTGGACACAACTTTGGAAAGAACTAAGGAACCACAAAGTTTTAACTTGAAATTCTTTAACCTACCCGACTAAGCTCACCCCTTGGACCTCATGGCTTGCCAAAGGCACTAGAAAACTAGCCAAGTTCACCCTTGGCTCTCCATTATTCTAGTAGGCTCCGAAAATGGGCAGCTCACTAGGCAATGGAGGAGGCAATTGGCGATTCAACAACCTGGTTGGCGAGCTAGGACTTAGCTTGCCCTTTGTTCCATAACCTAGGTCAAAGGGGAAACCCGATAGATGACCACAAGTGCACTTTGGCGCATCGCCAAGTTACTTTTGTGATAAAGTAGTCCCATCACCAAAAGGTCTATCAAGGAACATGGTTTCGTTCACTCTATCTTTCTAGCATAGGCCCTTTCTTGCACCCTACGCCTCTTTATTACTCACTTAAGTTCTAAAACAGCATAAACATCAAAAGTTTACACTAACACACATGATGAATCTTTAATTTAAATACCGATTTCTGAGTCACACCCATATTTCTCTATTTTTACTACAAGTGTAGGTTCCGAAATTTGAGTTGCTTCTCTCTAGTTCAAAGGGCTTGGATTGAGATTCTTCCAAGACTTGTTATGTCCTCATGGTTTCCAAGCAAGTACTTGATATTTCTTTTCTTTTATGTAAAAGACATTTGTTAGACTTCCGATTGTAAAGGGTCATCGGTCTACTTGTGTTTCAAAGATATTGTTTAGATGTTCATGTGAGATTAGTAGACTTCTGTTATATTTTTAATGAAGCTTTTGATTCTATGGACTTAGAATAAAAAATTTTAACTCTATACCATTTTCCTTATATCGAATGTTATTAATGTCATAGGGCTTGTATGAGACTTTTTGTAATCTTGTACACCGTGTCATGTATGGTGTGAAGGATCGGAACATAACTATGGAAACTACAATCCAGAGGGTAACTGTGTCTGAGATGGGAACTACAATTAGGACAATAACTACAACCAGAACAATTATGCCAACAAAAAAGAGAGGGTTGGCCTTATGTTTCTCGTGCGATTCGGGAATATAGATATAGGGAAGCTAGGGGTAGTATGTCACATATTGAGGATATGATAATACGATGAAGATATTTGCTACGACAGATAAGAATGTGAAGGAGATATTAAACAACTTGTCTGTAATAGGTCAAAAAGTTTATGCCCATGCAGGGTCGATCAACCGACTTGAGTAGCAGATGAATCATTTGTCCACTTCCTAGCAACACTATGTGGAATCCGAAAAATGATGGACACTACTGAAAAAGATGATGATGAGATTAGGTTAAAGGAGAGTCCAAGAATTCTACAGAGAAGGAAAGGGAGATAACCCAAAAAGTTTTTCCTATTCCTAGACCTTCACCTCCATTTCCACAGACTTTGGTAAAGAAGAATGAAGAAGGAAAATACTACAGGTTTATTACTATGTTGAAACAGTTTTCCATCAATGTTCTGTTGATAAAGGCTTTGGATCAAATGCCTGGGTATGCAAAATTTATAAAAGATTTGGTGACTAAGAAAAAGGTTGTGAGTTTCCAGATGATGATAGGTTGCAACATTACAGTGTTATTTCTACTTGGTCACTTGGGCAGAAGAAAGAGGATCCTGGTGGTGTGATTTGGGTGCTAGTATTAATCTGATGACATTATCTAGTTACAAGAAGATGGGTGTAGGGTCTAAAAAACTAACTGCAATACGATTACTCATGGCCGATAGAACTGTGAAGAGGCTCATTGGTGTTCAAAGAGAAGTACTTGTGAAAGTATAGTGAGGTTGATTTTGAGGTTCCCATCATCTAAGAGATACCATTCCTTTCTACTGGGCGCATCTTGGTATATATGGAGTGAGTGTAGATGAAGTTCCAATTGAATTGTGAAGAGATAACTTTTAATATGTGTATGTCCACGAAGCAGGAAAGAGATCTCAAGTTAGTGTTAGTGTTGAATCATATTGTGGAGCGATGTTATGATGTTCTTATTAAAGAGAGGTTGGGCGTTGGTGCACTTGCAGCAAAAATGATTAATTTTTAGGGTGATGGTATTGCATACTATGATGAATTAGTTGCCACACTTGATACGTTCGAATTACATTCCAAACCGAAGAAATCAAAATTAGTTATGAAGAATCATGAATTTCCACCCATAAAATTGTATGTTGCAGAGGCTCCAAAATTGAGATCGGGGCGCTACAATCATATTTGAGGTATATAATCTTGGGGAGAGATGGTACTTTATCGACCATCGTTGCGGCTGATTTGAGTGTGGTGCAAGTTGAGGCATTGATTTTTGTTGAAGAGGTTCAATAGGCCAATCGGATGGACTTATGCGGACATTATATGCATTTCGCTTAGCATTTGTTCCATCAAAACTAACTCATATCGGACCATAAGACTAGTATCGAGCACCAGATGACTAAACCTACCTATGCAATAGGTAGTGAAAAATGAAATCATCAAATGGTTGGATGCTCGATTCATATATCCCATTACAGATAGTAGTTGGGTTTGTCCTATTTAGTGTGTTCCTAAGAAAGGTGTGATTATTGTGGTTCTGAATAAAAAGTTGATCTTGTTCCGATGCGGCCAATGACTAGATGAAGAGTATACATGGACTATCAAAAATTAAATGCTTGAAAAGAAAAAGGAACACTTCCATTTGCCATTGATGTATTAGATGTTGGAATGCCTTGCTAGTATGGGTTAGTATTGTTTTTCTTATGGTTACTGGGCCTACAATCAGATCTCGGTTACTCCAAAAGACCAAGAGACTACCATGTTCACTTTCCCTTATGGGACCTTCCCCTTCAAACGGATGCCATTGGATTCCTCAATGCTCCATTGACCGTCCAGTGTTGCATGATGTTGATACTTTAGGATATGGTGGATGACAATATTGAGGTATTTATGGAAGATTTGTCTGTGGTACATGACTCATTGATGGTTGTCTGATGCATTTGGCCGATCTAGTGAAACAGTATGAGGAGTGTAATCTTGTGCGAAATTGGGAAAAATGCCACTTCATGGGAAAGACGAGATTGTTCTAGGTCATCATATTTATGACAAAGGTATAGAGGTTGCCTAAGATAAAGTCAACGTAATAGAAAAACTTCAACCACCTATATCTGGTAAAGGTGTTAGAGGTTTTCTTTGGCATGCAGGCTTTTATAGGATGTTTGTCAAGGATTTCTCCAAAATTGCACACCCATCGTGCCAATTGCTTGAAAAGGAGTGCAAGTTTGATTTTGATGATTCTTGTCTGAGAGCTTTGGAGAGTTGAAAGTAAATCTAGTTTTTGCATCTATAATTATTTCACTAGAATGGGGGCAACCATTTAAAGTGATGCGCGATGCGATTGGAGTGGCGCTTGGTGTGGTATTGGGACTAAGACAAGAGGAGATCGTTCATCCTATTCACTATGAAAACAAATCTGTTAATGTGCCTCAAAAGAATTATACAGTGACTGAACAAGAACTCCTTGTTGTGGTTTTTCCATTTGAGAAATTCTAACCCTACTTGCTTGGTACTAAGGTCCTAGTGCATAGTGACCATTCTAAATAGTTGTATTTGATGGCTCAAAAAGATGCCAAAGCAAGGTTGATTAGGTGGTTGTTGTTTCTGCAAGATTCATATTTTTAGGTGAATAACAGAAAAGGGATAAAATATCAAATTGTCAATCATTTGTCCCGATTAGAAAGGGAAGTTATGCTCAAGTCTAGGATACGGGACTGAAATTTAATGATGCTTTTCCATTCATACTGGTATTGCATAGACTTTACTAACTACTTGGAAAGTGATCTAATTCCATCAGATTCGTCTTTTCACCAAAGGAAAAAGTTTGTGCATCATGTGAAGAAGTTCTTTTGGGATGATCCTTATTTATTGTGCATTTGTGATGAGTATACTAGAGGCATGTTATTCTTCGCCTGCTAGTGGGCGTCATAGTTATATTCGGACAGCACATAAAATGTTGCAGTGTGGGTATTACTGACCTACCATCGACCAAGATGTTCATGATTTTTCCAAGTCATGTGATCGTTATCAAAGAGGAGGAATTTCAAAGAGGCAAGAGCTACCTGTAAATCCAATAATGTTGATTAAGTTGTTCCATGTCTGGGGCCTTAACTTTATGGGTCCATTTGTAATTTAACATGGGATGAATTATATTATTGTTGCGGTTTATTATGTGTTTAAGTGGGTTGAAGCAATTGCGCTTTCAAACAATGAAGGTAAAAGTGTCACCGCATTCCTGAAAAAACGTATATTCAATACTTTTGGTACACCTAAGGATATTACCATCGATGGAGGTTCCCACATTTGTAATAAGTTGTTCAAGGTGTTTCTAGAAAAATATGGAGTCTATCAAAATGTAGCTACTCCTTACCATCCGCACTCTAGTGGGCAAGTTCAACTGTCAAACAGAGTGATAAATCAAATCCTTGCACAGACTGTGAATGCAAATAAAACTGATTGGTCAAGGAGCCTTGATGATACTCTATGGGCCTATTTCACCTCATTCAAGACTCCCATAGGTATATCTCCCTACCAACTTGTATATGGGAAGCTGTGTCATTTGCCATAGAGCTAGAGCATAAGGCTGTATGGGTGCTAAATAAGTTAAATATGGAATGGGGCTACCGTATCGAGTCAAAGAGTGAATGACATGAAGGAACTTGATGAGTTTCACCTAAAAGCTTATGAAAGTTCTACCCTGTGCAAGGAGAAGATGAATAAGTATCATGATCAAAAGATTAAAAAATTTGAAATTCATGTAGGTGATATGATGCTTCTATTAAACTCAAGTTTATGCTTGTTTCCGGGAAAGATCAATTCCAATTGAACCAGGCCATTCAAAGTTGCACAAGTATTTCTTAATGGAGTAGTTGAGCTCGAGAACAAAGAGAGAACAAAGTTCAAGGTCAACGGGCATAGGATCAGTGTCTACATGGGGTGGTTTCAGAGTGTGCAAGAACTGATTGAAGCCTATTACCTTGATGAAATATGAGTTATTAATGGGCCTACGTTATGCCACGACGCTAAATAAAGCATTGCTTTGCTGGGAACCCGACATGTACAATCTAGCCAACTATTGGTTTTTCTTTTCGAATTATGAGTTTTCTTCTTTTATTTTAATTATTGTAACTGCTTAGATAGGTTTGTTATTTTTGTATTGGTGTATTCTAGATATAAAAAAAATAGGTTTGTGCCTAAAAATTGTTCAGAAAATGTAAAAAGGAAGTCCTAATTGTTGCTACATGTGTAAGGATGAAAAGTTCAATCTGCAAAAAAAAAGGTTGTATAGAGAACTATGAATCCCATCAATGGTACATGGTTCCATCCACATACCAAAGGCTCTTGTACACCTCAGGTAAGCTTTCTATAAAATCATAGTGCCAGAGTGACCTATGAACCACGACAAGATATCATGGGTCCAACCTAGGGTTTCTAGACACCTGACTCGGACCTCCTTTTAATCAAAACCACTATATTAAAATTCATCCCCCACTACTCAAATTCTGTTCTGACAATTTCTACCCCTCTAAATACCGATACTCCTATATTAATTCCCCATATCACTCTCCTCTCCCATAATTCTCGTCTTTTCTCTAAAAATCATCCCATTTTCCCCTCATAGATATTTCTCGGTCTAGGTTTGATGTCTACGGGCCAGCAAAAGGTCTAAGGAGTTAAACAATCACACACTCACCCAGTATGGTTAATTGAAAGGTAAAATGACACCCTAAATGTGAATTTCATTGTCAATTGTTCAAATAATGAAGTCGCAGTAGTGTATCTTCACCTTGGCTGTTTTTCTATTATATTGCCTGTTAAATTATAGTTCGAAACACCCTTGGGATGATAGAATACAAATGTGTTGTTCATTTTAACAAAAATATATCAAGTAATAGGTTGAATTGCAATTTTTGACTTAGGGTTCATACGTTTTGTTATAATAATATGCAAATTCTTGTGTAAATGGAACCCTAAGGATGATTAACTATGTAATCACTGTTTGAAATACATGTGTTGGCCTAATATATATGTATATACTGAAAGAAACAACACACAAGAAATTCATCTAAAATATGGCACAAATCTAACCCACGAGACCCTGTCAACGGATAGTATGTCATTCTATGGACCGTAGGTCAGGTCCGTGGTTAGAAGCACACATATTTGTGAAGTTATGAACCATGGTGTGGACTATGGTCCGCCGTTCCATCGACGGACTATTTTGCACATATATGGTTCCACATCAGAGACCCAATCTTTGATACTCTTAACTACGGAAGGAACCTACAGACCGTAGGTCTAACCATAGACTGTAGATCCAACCACAGACCGTAGGTCCAACCACAGACCATAGGTACCAATCGTCGGTCAGCAATTCAGCAACTGCCCAACATTTTTTTGCTTTTTCATTTTGATTTGTTTCTCTTCTAAAATTCTTCCAACTGTTTTATTAGTTTATTTTGGTACTAACAAAGCTTCTACATGTACTATGGCCACCAAGCAAGATTTAACTTATGCCTCGAAGGGAGATTCAAAATTTGTGGCACATTCCTTGAGTCTGATTGATGAGGACACTGAATATGTTCCTCCAAACACCCAAACTTCCCCTACTGATACTCGCACTATGAGGAAATGATCTCAGCTAGTGATTCTAAACCTGGTAACTTCCCTAGTCAAATGAGAGAGACACACCAATACTAGTTGGCCATGAATCCGTATCCGGCTCTAATTCTAATGGCTTCACTGCATCAACTTCTAAGGCTGATAGTGCAGTTGTCATTCTAGTGCCCTCAAATATTGCTCATACATCAGTTGTTGAGGAACCAATTCGATGGTGTGTGAAGGGCTTTATAAGATATATAAATATTCCTGCATGCTAAATAAGATAGAGAAGATTGATTGGCTAGTCACCGAGGAGCGTTGTGGTCTCACACATAACCTGCACACTCCTCTAGTCATTGAGGGACTTTATAATAGACACAGGTACGAGTGGATGACCCATCCCCTAGGCAAGTATAGTGAGGAGAAAGTTAGGGAGTTCTATGCTTCCAATGTTTCCACTATTAAAGGGTCGATCTCAAAGAGGGACAAGTCCACATGTCAGCCTCCACTTGAGCCTACACCAATTTGGTGTTTCTCTATTGACATCTCCGAGACCACCCTTAGCATACTTATCTATATCTTGGATCATACTCTTCCCTTCAATACAACATCTAGACTATCTCATGGGAATACTCTAGAATCGAGCATTTTAGAATAATGTTGAGCACAGAGAGTTATTTATTAGGTGGATAGCACGACATCTTGCCATATATGGAGAGCGAGAAGACTGGGTTAGTATTCCTAGTATGGGCATCAGGAAGGTAACCGTATATTTTTCTGCAAAATTCTTCTAACTACTGGTATGTAATAGGTTGTCTCCAACTTAGGTGGACAATGTGGTCGCGTTGGATCGAGCGATGATAATTGCAGCCAAGGTGGCAGTATTTGAGGTTGATTTTTGTTTGCATATTAATCGATGAGATCCACGATAGGGCCTTCAAGTCAACTACCACTTTGCCTTCCTCTACCTTATCTTCCAACTTTGTAGGTTTTCTAGTGTACTAGTATGTCAGTGTGACTAGCTATTTCATGCAACCAAGACTCTGGACATATTCGGGATGAGGCCAATGTAGTCGCACCTCATAAGAATCCACAGGTTGAGGTGCCACCATTAGGAGATGATCTTGTAAAGGATGTGGAGCTAATGCAGGATGATGACACTGCCCCTCCACCCACTACAACAAACACAGGCTCCTCCATCTCCGTCTTTTGGTTAGGACCCTAGTTCGTCTAGAGCTTTATATTCTTCTGGTTCCAGCATGATCCTGTTAGCTCGAGTAAAAGGATAGAGAAATAGATGGCCACTTTACTTCAGCATGTAAGGCCATGGATGGAGTGTGCTAAACTAGATTCCAAGCTTATGAGTAGTAGATGGAGCATATGATGGAATAGAAAGTCCATGTCGTTTATCAGTGCATGGATGCTTTTGAGTTGAGAGTCCTAGAGCGGTCGTCTCTGTCTATTAATGTGACCTATCTCTAGAAGGAGATAAAGATCCTACATTCTTATATTACTATACTTCTCTCTCCATAGATAATGAGCCAGAGTCTTACCCTACTGCACGGATTGATGATACGGTCTTGAGTTCCCTATTCGGAGATGGTATGCCGCAACCAGAGTCTTCTCGTGCTACTAGAAAGTGCCCCCGCTTTGATTTGACGACAATAAGGTTGGGAGAGAGAGCAAGAGGGAGTGTTGTCATACTAAGGTCTTCGTGAGGGCATCCATAGTTGACGAGGAGATGAGATAACATCGTGATACAAAGATAAGTGTTGGAGAATTTAGTAGCGTGATCACTACTAATGGTGCGGTGAGAGTTTATGATAGCACTACATAGTGTGTTGAGATGGTAGATGGGAGCGCTATTGATGGATTTCCATGTGAATATCCAGCAGGCTTGGGGAAATTGAAGCACCCGCTGCTTGAGTGGTCTTCAGCGCATATGCGCCACATGTTTGCTTCACCCGATCCTTTAACTTTTTCTTTTTGGCATTGGGGTTGGGTTAACATATTGTGAGTGATATGGTGGAGTCTTATTAAACCCAATTCATAATCCTCTCTTTGGGTTGTCTTTCCTATGTTATTTTCCCTCAATATACTATTTTAATTTTTCTTGAACCTACATGTTTAGGAATGTATGTGTACGAGTAAGTAAAAATATGAAATCATAATGGCACATAAAAAGCATGAAAACAAATGATCCTTGTCCAAAATGTTGAAATGTGCTTAATGGATAGTCTTCAATAGTTGAATGTGTTGGGTATTAATGTGACATGATAAGGAACCAATTTGACCTCGTTACTTAAGCTAAAACTTGAACTGGGTAATCTAATAATTTGGTAATGAAATACTGTGCCAAGAGTGTCTGAGAAAAGTTGAATGTTCAAATAGTTTTTACCAATCAAGAACTTGCCTCAATGGTCCTGCTAAGATAATATAGGATAGAAATTTGGAAGTTATAATAGGACCTTGTTCAAATTAGTCCACTTAAGTCAAAAAAGATCCAACCAAATGAAATCAATGTTCCCTTTGATCAAAATGTTTTAGACTTAAAATAGACCATTTCGTTTGATACACCTAACTCACCTTCCCTAAAATATGTCTTGGTAATGGTCCCTCCTTGGACATGTGCACCTTGAGTCAGGCCAAAAGCCTAAGTTGAGGGTGGTTGATTCAATAATTTAACATAATTTTGTCCTAGTCGGACATTAGATATTTTGCACCTCAACTAATGAAAAAATCATCAGTTGGGGTGCCTATGAAAGAGGAATTCAAAATAAAAAGGGTATGAAAAGAGTTTTGTGTTGAAAAAGAGAAAAAGAACAGATAGAAGAGGATGTGACTTTGTGCAAAAAAAAAAAAAGAAAAAACATGGTAAATAAAAATGCTAAAAAAGATATTATAAATAAAGTGAAACAAAAAGAAGAAACTGAAAAATAAGAGCAACAAAGTTGAAAGTCACATCCATGTTGAAAATAGTCAAGGGAAAGAAATTAAAATGAAAGCATATCCAAAATAAGTTGAGAAAACAGGTAAAAAGTCAATGTAATGTCAAGGAGGGCAGAAAGTCACTAAAAATTACCCCAATGTACCACACTCGGCCCTGAGCCTATGTTAGAAGCTAAGAAAGTCTTATAGTGATCCTAGGAACTAATTTGGAGCGTCTAAGCAATGAAAATAAGGGCAAGACTGGTATTGAGCACCAAATGTAGTTGAAATCACTTCTGAGAGTGAGTGCTGAATGAATCTTAAGACTCAAAAAAATCATATCTTCTGTGTAAAAAGGATTTCGTTCGAAGTGAGGGCACTAGTTACATTGTTGGAAAGTTTGTCCCTTAGTGATTGGTACAAAGCGTATGTTGTGTTGTCTATTGGTAAATCTTTTTCATATCTGGATTTACATGAGCTGGCTTGTTGAGTCTAATAAAAAGGGATTTGCACTAAGTAGATGGAATGGGTTGAAATAGCCATGTGATTGTTGAGATTGTATATCTTCTTTCTACACAAGTATCGTTTAGACTTTTACTATGTAGCTTAAGGACAAACAACATTTTTAAGTTGAGGGTGTTGATGTACCACGAGTTTACGATATTTTTGATACATTTCACTTAATATTATTGTTTGTACAGGGATATTTTTGTACTGGAAATAATGTTATTATGTCATGCATGTAGGAATAGGCTTAAACGCGATTAAGTGAGATAACAGCTAAAAATCCTAAAGTGGTAGCCACCCACGAAGGGACCTACAGTTTATAGGTCTTATAGTGGTCCGTCGATGGTGGGAATGAATGGGAGCATTGGGGAAGTACAACCTAGTGTAGAACCATGAAGAAGCCTATGAATCATAGGTCAACCTATGGGACGCATTTCATGTTCGTTGAAGGTGTGTAGAGATTTGAAGTTCCAACACCTCATGAATATCCTAATTGTGAAGTCATGGCAGACGCCCAACCTACGGTCCGTCCTGAACGTCTCTCAACAATTAATTGGGAGTTGAAGGTTCCACCCTATGCACAAAAGTTCTAAGTGTTTACCAACGGACGGGACCTACGGGTTGTACGTCGACCCATGGTCCGTAGGCCGAGTCGTTGATCAAATCCGTGTCCAAAAATTTTATTTCCTTATTTTGTTTCCATTATATTTAGGACATGTTTTCTATATATACCGTATGTAAACCTCATTTTTAGGGGTTATACATTATTGTTAACTTTTAGTTCTTGATATTTTCTACAAAATTAACTTGCAAACTTTGGCAATTTGATTTCCAAATTTCTGTGTATAAGTTTTTTCTTTGAAATTCAATCGAAGATTATGGTTTCTTCAACTTTAAATGTAATTTCATGAATTCTCATTACAAAAATATGAATTGTGTTCTTTTTGTCATGATTCACTAAATCCATAACACGGGTTGTGGGAACTATGAGAAATTAACAAGGTATAAATAATAACTAAGTAATTCTTGAATAATGTTGGTGCATGCATTGGTAATTTATTCTCTTAGAAGTCTCTTTAACAGTGGAAAATGTTAGAACTCGTCTTGTTGCTACTTACTGCACCAAGGAGGTAGTTAAGAAGAATAGAATTATAAACGGAGATTTACTGTGATACTATCTAATAGTCTAATGTCATTTTGTACGAGTGTTAAAACTAAGTCATACATTGATGTGATGTCTAATATGAGGTAAAGGTAAGGGTTAGCACATTATTCACATGTAGCCAGACCAAGGTGCGGTGTGAAATTCCTTAAGATATTGGAGGACCAATCACTTAGGGATACATATCTACCAACTTTGAATGTAAAACACTAGGAAAGGGTTACTATTATTAGGATTACCGTGTTAAGAGCATATGGGTAACACATATACCCTGGTTTTCTCTCTCTCATTGATAACAATAAAGCTCGAATCTTGCTCATTTTTTACTTACACAACAATAAGTTATTTGTTTCACAACCCACCCACCCACCCGCCCTCTACTTACTTGTCTCGGACATAACTTGACTAAACGATTATAATGGTGAGTTAAGTTTAACTCTAAACCATATTCCTCATGGATCGACCCCAACCTACAAGTTGGGTTCTTTATTTGACAAGGATCGCCTATACTTCGTTAGGGATGCGTAATTTGAGTGTATCAACCATTAAAAAAATTGAAAACAAAATGATTAACAATTCCTGCATAAACACTATGTAAAAATTACTTAATTATTTGTCTTACAATGTTAACCTCTCATGGTTCCCACAACCCTTGTTGTGCATTTAGGTATTGAATTTTCACTATTCAAAAGGGTTAATAATATATATCATGAACTTAAAATTAGAATAGATGAAATCCGAAATCTTTAATAGAAGAACAAACGCAAATTGCATAAACCAAACTTTAAGAATTAAATACAAAATGTTTGCAGAAATACTCCCAAAGCTAAAACAAAGTATCAGAAAAAGTCAAAAACCCAAATCAAAAAAATAAAAAATAATATCTATTGAAGATAATCCTAAACAAGGTAGGAAAAAAAGATAGACGGAATTTAGTTTTGGCAATTTCACTAATGGATAGCCACCTACGGCTCGTCATACGAAAAATAGCACGTGGGTGCAACTGTTTCTTAGCAGTTTGCCAAACATGTTGCAGATTCCAATGACGGTCACGATCTATGGCTCGTAGGTCTAAGTATGGTCTATCATGCTCACTCTTGTTTCATGTACTGGAACTCATCTTCTTTGAAGTCATTGACGTCTCATCATCAACGCTCTGTCATCCTACTTACGGCTCATTAGTAACCTCTGTGGTTCCACACTTAGTCCATTTTCCTCAAACCTTCATCCAAGCATTGCACCTACGGATCATCAAATAAATGATGTTAATCCATTTTCCTAGAACCTTCATCCATGCCTTCCATTTACGGCTTGTCAAATAAGTGATAGCTCGTAGGGGGCTTCTTTGTTTCCCACTTACATTTCTTTCAAACACTTTTAACACCACTGCTACGAAACTTATTTCCTAGAAAATTAGATAAAAATAACATCACATTAATAACTAAAGGCCTAAGAATCATGCAGGACTCCAAGCTAACATATCAAAAATATCATAAACTCATAATACATCAACACCTTCAAGTTATATTGTTGCTTGTCCTCAAGTGACACAACAAACTCTATATGACATGCATAAGCAACACACAGTCAATCAATAACATGGCATTTTCTAACAATCATCCTCATTATATATCTTCAACATAATGCAAATCTTTTATTCAGACTCAACAAGCTAACTCATTTGGATCACAACATGACATTGTAACACTCAGAAAGTTCATGACTTGGTCTAGAGCCTCACAGAATGAAGTAAACATTAAAGAACTGTTTCTAAGTGAAACTTAATGTATTAAAACTAGTTAGGAATTGTTACATTCAACGTCAATAAATGTCCAAGACTTCTGGAAGCTAGTGAAATTGAACTAGTAAAACTTCCTTAGGTTTCGTGAATGTGTAGAGGTGTTGTATGAAGTCTAAAACTTTTAAAATCACTTTAAATAGGTAATATCATGTATATAGGGTTATCTTGCAGGTACTACCCCCCAAGGATCTCTCTAGGGGTCCACAAAGGGACCGAAAACATGGTCAAACAAGCTGCCTAAGGCTGCTCGGAAATCCACTATGGTGAAGTGCCTCCGCGTTGCGGACTAGGTCCCACATGGACCAAAAATGTTGGTCTGTGTCGCGGTCACGTCGCTGACTCTTTTTTTTTCAAAAATTAAATTCAAAAATCATGCAGGGACAGCTCCGTGATGTGGACTTGTTTCCCGACAAAAATCTAAAATTTTGAATCCAAGTTTGACTTCATTAAAAGTTCAACTTAAGTGAGGGGTATTTTGGGTATTTTAGGGGAGTTTTATATATTAGTTTTAATCATATTTTAACCAAAATTTCCCACTCAAATCAAATCCCCAAATCAAAACCGAAAAGCCCTCACCTCCCTCTAGTATCTCTCTATTCAACCTCCATTGAAGAAGCTTTGAAGCTTGAAGAAGAAGTCGAAATTCCCAAGTTTTTCTACTCAAATTAGAGGCTAAAGTCTTGATTAAGGTATAATTTCTTTCACTCTTGTATTTCCTTTCCCCAAGATGTCCTTTCAAAGAGATTTTCAAACTTCCCCAAACTAGGCTTTTTCTCTACACATGGGTCTTCTTTGAAAAACAAAATCAGGAATCAGTTGTAATTAATTATGGTCAATTTATGTTGTTTAAGAATATATTATTTGTTAATTCTTGTTGTTCACTCAATATTCCCATGTACCCATGTCTTCCCGCAATTTCGTGAAAACCTTGAATCGATAAGGTGAATTGGAAGTGGATGAATATGTTAATTGACTACATTTATGTTTTTTATGTAATTCCTTCTTGAATTTACTTTAATTATGCATTGGATATGTATTCTTTGGTAATTGAAGTATGGAGGCAGTGAAAGGGCAAGAAAGTATGAAGTTTGATTCTTCTTGAATTTAATTATGAAGTATGAGTTACTTAGATTGTGACGCTTCTATGTCTAATGTGTGGTTGTGGTGTTGATAGAAAGTATTCCTCATCCTTAACCCTAAACCATTGAATTGATCATGAAGTATGCAAGTATGTCATGGTATTATCATTATATGATTGAAAGTAGCTTCTCATTATTACAACAAAGTGTTGAATGAAAGGTTTACCCACTTGTATGTGGTTTCTAAAGTAGAAGGGTAGTTCTCACTTATGAATACCTATGAGCTATTAAAATAAGATGTTCACATAGGTGTGTATAAGATACTAATGTGGTCTTGTATAATGAGTATGATGATTACTAAAGGGAATAAAAGCTTAGCACCGAAAGTGCATGTAAATGAGATGGAGGTATCGTGTTTAGCAAGTCCGGCCTCCCACATGGGTTTCTTCACGTTTAGCAAGTTTGGAGTCCCATGATATGTGTTGTCTAATGATATGGAAACCTCCACGTTAGTAAGTCAAGGTTTCTAGTAACAATCTCCTTGACCCTTAACTATGTGCCCACATAGGACTATAGCTTAGTGGTTCCACCTAGATAGCTATATAAGATTGGTTACACCTTAGGCAAGTGCTAACCCTCTTGTTTCGGTGTGGGGGAAGAACACCAGATTACATGTAGCTCACATGGTCTCAAGTCGGTTATTGCACTATCTTCCCTAATGTAATACGGTGAATGAATAAGTAAAGTATGTGAATTATTATTAGGGCTTGTCTTAGAGGTTACTACATAGGGTGAGGGAGGGTTTTGGACTTCTCTTAGTAATTGCACATGTGGGATCCTAAGGGATGGTATTAGTAGTGTCCTTGTATGAGTAAGTTGATGGCATGTTATGTATGTCAAGTTATGTATGAACTTATGAATCAAGCATGCTATTGAAGTTATGAGATTATGTTATATGTATGTAATAAGTGACTTAATGTGATTCTTAGATTTTGATAGGGTTATGGGGTTTTATCTTGGCATTGCATAAGTATTGCTCTAGGTTGCTTATTTGTTGGGTTAATTTCGTGTTGGGTTAATTTCGTGTTGGGTTGGCAATAATGTTCTATGTATGTGCATGTTGAGTTGTTGAATATAAAGCATGGTTTTGACTAAATTGTGCCTTTTCTCATGCAATGATGATTATGCATAGGAACCATACTTAGTACATGTGTTTTGTACTAACCCATATTTCTTCCCTTTTTCCCCAACATTGTAGGTTACGGCCATTGAAGAGCTTCTAGTCCATTTTGAAAGGATACTTGGACTTCTTCCTCCAAGTAGTGGTGAGTCTTCCAAGTTCAAGGATGGTGCCTTTGATCTACCCTAGTATTGATATAGTATAAAAGACATTCATTGCTTCCTTATTCCTAAAGACAATTTTTCGTAAGCCCTAAGTGGCAATGTCTACTTGTGCAAGGGCTATGCCCAAATATTGTACTTCATTTAGATGGTTTAATGTGAGACGATATTATTAGACTAAATCATTATATGTTGATTATGTTAACTAAACGAGAAGCCTATGTAAGTTTCCTATGTGAGGAGTCTAAGTAAACTCCATACGTATATCTAAAGTAAGAAAGAGGACTATGTTTACCTCAATATATATAAAGTTTCAAATTCTTCTGCATTTTTGACCTATGATGTGTAATGATGAATGCTAAGAGGCTAGTCTTAGTCATATTCAAGGACGACAACGGTGGTTACTTCTAGCGGGTGCTCCCCCGTCGTGACATACATAGACATACCAATAGACATTTTTACATACACAGACAACTATCACCAAGATACATATTCTTTAAAATGTGACTTGTGCCTTACCATAAACAAATCCCCTTTTCACACAGAATCTGATATTTTTGTTATGGACCTATTATACACACACACTCAAAAGTGAATTCAAATACAGTTTGTGCTCAATACCATAGTCTTGACCTTCTTGTCCACACTTTGACTTTCTAAATTGGTTACTTAGGATCACCACAAGATTTTCTTAGCTTGTAGCTTAGGCTCAAGGTTAGGTGTAGTATATTTGGATATTAAGTGACTTCACTGCCCTTCTTGACATTACATTGGCTATTTTACCTTTTGTATAACCAATACAGACATTATCTTGTTTTCTAATCTTCTCCTTATGATTCATTTTAGTGCGGGAGTGACTTTAATGATATTCTTTCTTGTTTCATCTCTTTACTTAAGCATTTGCACTTTTTTGTTTCTTTTTGTTCAGTCACACCATTCTTTAAATTTTGCAACTTTTTCTTCTCTACACGCTACTATTTTCATACCCTATCATTGTCGTTTTCATAGACAGTAAACCTTTAGGGCATGTGACTAGTAAGGTAAATCAAATTTATCGTATCGACGAGATGCAACAAGAAGAAAATTAACAAACTATAAAAAAGAATTTCTTCACAATATCAACCCTCAAAAAATATATTTTTCACGAGTTGAGGTGCATGATGTCCTAAGGAGGACCAAGGAAAAAATTAAAGCAAAATTTTGAAGTAGCCACCCTCAACATAGGCTTTTTTAAGGTGCACAATGTCCAAGGAGATACAAGGGAACAATACCACACATATTTTAAGGGAAGGTGAGTTGGGTATATTGAATGAAATGTTATTCGTTAAGCTCAAACATTTGTATGAAAGGGAGCATTTATTTCTTTTTATTGTTTTTTTAAAGCTTAAGCGGAATCATTATCAATGATGACCTATGATCATATCTCAGTTTGCAGTCTAAATAATCTAAGAAAGGCCAACAGTGCAAATTCTAGATAGGTAAACACTATATGAGTATACAACAGCCTCAGACACACATGACAACTTGTTTCACTATCAAATCATTAACGCATTTGGTTCAAGTTACACCTTATGTCATGTTGTCATAATGGCTCATATCATGTCATAAAGAGATTCAACATATTCAACTCTCAAGCATACGGATCTAGAAAATATTAAAATTTTAAGGGGTATCAATTTTCATGTTCAATAAAAAGGTTTTAGTTTATGCACTATTCTATGACAATGCGATGAATGAATGGTAAGGTCATGTTTAAGACCTCCGAGAGGTCGAGTACGCCGTGTTACGACTAGGGGATGATCTCAGGTCGTAACAAAGGTGAGTGCTATTCTTATATTGCATGCTTGTTGATGTTCGAGGGAAATCAACTTGATTCGAGGTAAATTATTTGAGACAAAATTTGCCTCCTCTATAATCTATCTTACTCACTAATATTTAGATATTTTCTAACAATTGCCATTACCCATTTGTTTGCATTAGCCTATAATCAAATCACGTCCCAAGAACCCATCTCATTATAGTAATGTCGTATTATTTGCTAGTGTTTGTAGTTGATAATTCAAAACCAAATCCACCATTTGACATTCTTGTCACCCCCTGATTTGAATAATGTTTTTATTTTGATAACTTTTATTCCTATGATTGATTTTATCATATTTACACTTCTTAATTGAATCTTAAAAACATATTGCTCCTTGTCGGATTCGACCTCGATTGATTTAGTTAAGTTATATACTGATGAACGACTATTGACACGTACAATTAGATAAAGTTTATTTGAAACGTCATTAATCGCTACTGCCATTTTTGAATCATCATAGGCTTATTTAGGTAGCTTAGACGGTTGATGTAGGCTTAATCAAAGATGATGCAAACCCAACAACCCCACAGAAGGGTATACATATTGAATTACCACCTCTAAGTAATGTATTTCTACTAATGTTGAGCAGGCTAATGAAGTGCTTATCATTTCCACCAGTGCGAAGCCCATTGAATAAGATTCCCCTTCTAGTTCATTCATCCACGGTGTAAGCGCACCACGTGCTTTTACCCCTTTTAAGTTTGAAAATTAGAGACTCAGATGGCCACTCTTACTATAACATATTTGGGCTTGTATGAAGAAATCTACTAAAGAGTCAAAAAATCAGATGGAAAAGGGTGTGGGTGGATGTAAATATCTAGGTGGTGCATTGGAGGATCGATGCATTTGAGCTTAGGGTACTTTAAAGGCCTCAACTTGGGCCTTTTGTTGATGTGTATGCCTTCCAATAATTAATATATTGTTTTATGTATTGAGTGCATTGTACCATATTCTTTTGGGGGTTGAAATAATGGAATGTGACTATTAGGGTGAAGTCCTAATAGCCCAACTCACATTCCTTGGGATTTTCTTCACCATGCTATTTCCCCAAGAAACCACTTTTTATTTTTTTTGAACCGCCATGTTTAGGAGAGTACAAGTTTACAGGTAGACCAAAATGAAAGCATGATGACATAAAGAAATCATAAGGCTTGAAGCCAACAACACTTTCAAAGGAATTCTTTATAAGCAAGTGGAAATCTAGCTCACATAAGACAACATAGACTCAAACGTTAAGAATCTCAAACTAGGGACACGACCTTTACATTGAAATGAAACTTGTGTCTAATATAAAGTCTTATATGAAAGAAAGCTAGAAACAAAGTCCATGTCCTCGAACATATGAGGATATACCAAGAGTCTTGAGAGAACAATCTACATCCCAAGTTTCACCTCTATAGATCACCTCACTTGCCCACACCTACACTTGTAGAAATGGACAAAAATATGGAATTAGTACAATTAATCATTGAGTGTGATTACTATGAAAGAAATCATGTAAAAAGGGACACTTTAGTTGAAATATATTTTTCATGCTATTTTGATAAAATCTCATAGACCAAGTACAAAAGACATCATACAAGTCAATTATCAAGATACAAGAAAATACTCCCATAATTCACAAGATACGACCATATTCATTAATAACCCATCTAACCATTTAGATTCTCTACATAAAGTTATCTTAAGACCCACCTAAGTAAGACATGAATTGACTGACCATACAACCCCTCCATACACACCTAGATGATCCTCAAGACTACCCTAAGTAAGGATGTTTCCTCTCCAACACAACCCAACAAGCCAACATTCATTAATAAAGATACTAAAAGAGACATTCATTCATTTAGGAGACTTCACATTATGGTCTTTGAAGACCTAGGGAACCATTCTAGTACCTTCAAATCTTACTCATGTCATATATAGATAACATCCCGTTCCACTACCTACACGTTGTAGAACTCTCTAATAACTAAAGTGTACATCCCACATGATGAGAATAGGTATTAACCGACATAGACCAAACTAGCTAGGTATGGAATCCGGTGTCATAAGACCCCACACCATGGAAGGTGTTCTACTTGACAAAGGTCGAACTAGGACACGTCCCATCTATGCACATGGTTTAAGGTATATCAAAAGGCTTCTCTATACTCTAGTCTCATACTCAAGTAAAGTTACTACATTAAGCATATCCACTCGGTGCTTCGCCTTGGTCTCATAGTGTAAGTTCACTGACATAAGAGTATTAAAGAAGGTACCATCCCTAAGCCTTACCAACTCAAAATTTCCAAGAAGGGATCCACAAGGGTCTACCGATTAAGGTTCATTAGGATAGCTCGTTCATGGAATGGGTACCATGTTAGGTCTATCTTATTCACTTCATTATAAACCTTCTTTTCATATTCAAGGTTTGCACATTCCCTTAGGCTCTAAGACTCATGAATAAGGGGCACAATACTTAGGCCTACTGGTTCAAGACATACTCTAGAATATATCATTTATCATTCATGTATCAAGTAGGGACAACTAGCTCTACCTACACAAGAAACCATATTAACATACTGAGACTTTTCATAGTCTATCATCATCACATAACAACATTTAGAGGAACATGCATTCATTCACAATATCATAAAACTTTATACAATTTCTTCTTAACATCATATAGCTACTTCACATCATACCGATCTTCCATATAACACATGCCCCACCTTCAATTCACATCATAAAGACATCAATCATAATAAGAACTAGAAGTAAGCACCTCCATTAGTAGTGTATCAAACCATACAAATCAATCCTATTATACTAAGCAATTGAATCAACTCACCATCCTCCAATATCACAATTCACCGGTAATCAAATTCCAATACTTCCAATCATAACAAAAGAACTTACCCATCACCATGCCCATAAGGCCAAGATCACTAACTCATCCTAAATCCACATTTCATAGTATATATATATATATATATATATGTATATATATATATATATAACAAGGACCAATTCTATAAAGAAATGTAAATACAGATCTATCCATAGACAATCACAATTATCAAACCCACTTTACAAGTCAAAATTAAGGATTAGAGGGGTCATGGACTCATGGAATTTTTCACTTGAAATAATAAATTGCATAGAATAATCATAAAAAATTGTTTAAAACCATTTGATTCAAAAATCCATGAGTTTTGCTTAAGAATTGGAGTTTTCATCATCTTTTTGGAACCTTGAAAACCATTTGAGAATTGGCTCTAGAGAGAAATATAACCTAGATAAAGAGTCATCCAACCTTAGTACTGAGAAGCCCGTGAAATTAAAGAAGAAAATGGTGGAGTCATTTAATCCAAGCTCCAAATTGACTTTAAGCTTCCATGGAGTTTTGAGATAACTTTAAGGTGGAAAGGGTTTTGAGTTTTGAAGAATGAATTCTAATTTTTGGGGTTTCTATATTTTAACTAACTTAAAATACCCTAAATTATGTAAAATAACCGTCCCCATATTTATTTAGCCAAGGGTAGAATTTACAAAACAACCCTTGTCTTGGCTGAAATAAAATGTAGAATTACAGGCGCCTACACACGACCCCCACCTACGACCGTAGGTGGGATGATGGCCCATCCTGCATGGGTGTGGTCCTGGTCCGAGGCTTGTCATCCTAGACTAAGGCAGGACCACGGAGGCCACTCACGCCCAATTAAATGACATAATGGTTGTAGATCATGGTCGTAGCTCACCCCAATCGACAATTTTTGGGTCTAACATGTGGGTCCTCCTCAAGGACCCTTAGAGTGGCTCTTACGGAGTAGTACTAACCCTGAATCATGACCTTATACACACTAGGGTCACCTATACTAATTTTGTACCCCAAACGACACGCCAACACATAGACAACATACCTGAACACAATAGCACACAAAGGACTGCATCCAAATGTGTCAGACCTGCGAGAACCCCCTAGTCGTAACTAGTGTGTTCATCCTATAAGAGGCCTTAGACAAGCCCTTAGCATACATCATTGCATCATAGATAGAATTAAAAGTGGAAAAATTAAAAACTTTTGAAGTTCAACTTCACTTCATATATCAAAATAGAATTATAATTGTATCACATTACCATCTAAAACATAAGAGTATGAAAAGTGGGACTTAGCCCTTAAATCAATGCAAGTCTTACAAAATTGAATAGAAATAGTCCTTGAAATTAGATAAAATAGAACAACGTCTTTCATTATAAGCAAAATAACAAAAGCTATATTCAAAGGCTTTTGTCCTCGACTTGAGGTCTCACCAACTTAGGAACAATCCAAACTTCTTAAAGAAAATGGCCTTGACGCACCTCAATGATCTGAACCTACATTTATGTAGAAATAGAAGAGATATGGGTTAGTAAAACCGCATGTACTAAGTATGGAAACAAATGCAAATAAAACATTTGAAACCACGTACAAAGGGAGACTTTTCTATACACATATCACATTCACTTTAAAAGACTTTATGCAAATTTCAAGAGCATATACAAGTCCATATCACAACAACAATACGACACATTCATATTCATGTTCAAGAGTAACATCATAGTAAATCCATAGTCAACATTTCATGTTTAGAGTCCATTTCATCAATACATCACACGACTTTCCTCCCAACCCCAATCCAAGTCTACAGGTGCATTGTGCATGTGAAGCCCCATAACCCCACATAAACCAAGTAAACTAGCAAAGAGACCATAAGCATTGTAATTTACCTTATACATCATTATAACAGGCAGTCAATATCATGCATTACAATTTAAACAAATATCATGTATATCCAGTGAAACCAACATCATTCATATCATATGTATATATAGAACCCACCCTAGATTTTTTTAAGGTCCACTTGTAAAATGTATAGGTAACATCTTATACCCTTAACAATATTATGTAACACCTTTTAAGTACTACTAGTTAGTGTAATCTAATTACTTTCATTCATTCATTTTAACTTTTGAGAAATTTTCCATAACCGACATAGGCCATGTGAGCTAACATGGAATCGGGTGTCATCCCCTCACACCGAAAGAAGGGTGTCCTACTTGCCAAGGTAGGGCATGTACATTCGTATAATCATCTATGTGGATCTACTACCTAAGGCTTCCTACGGGGGAACATAGTTAAGGAACTAGGATGTTACTAGAAACCCTCTTTATGTTAATTAGCATTGTAGTTTCCATATCATGAGAACATCGTGTGAACCTATCTTCCTTTGGGAAGGAACACCTCTCATTGTCAAGTTCTCTCGATGCCAAGCTAAATTCACTTTTTCGCAGTATCTTTAAGTCTTCTTGAACATTAACTCATTGCATATGTCTTAGGATTTTAACCCACGTTAACATTTTCATAGCTCATAGGTTTAGGATGAGAAAGTCCTTTCATCACAACCGAACATTAGGTGAGAACATTGCTTCATAACATAATCATAAGATGTACATATGAATTACATTTGACCCCTCATCATAGCACACCTATCATCATCTCACAACCATCATATTCATATCATGATAGTAAATTAATGACTTCACCATTCATAATTCAATTAACCAATATTACCAAAGATAAGCCAACAATATTAACTAAAAAGTTCATGACCTTGAATATCTTACCAATGGCCTCCAAGAAAACTATTCAAGACTTCATCCCAAATCAATATGTTTACGCATCAAAAAATTATCATCATCATACAAAAATCAATTATACAAGAGCATACTCAATTACATCACCTTTAATAATTAATCAACATAACTAAAAAGTTAGGGTCAGGAGAAGTGGGACATTCATGGGTTCTTAAGAAATTAGGTCAAAACTCAAAATAAGCATGACGTAAGGAAATTCATGAAATAATAACACAATAAACACCAATGTAACAATTGATATATTCATTATCTTCAACTAATTCACCAAACATGATCCAAGATTTATGAAATTGGTGAAGAACATGGATCCAAGTTAATTTCAACTGAACAATAACAATTACCCATCATTAAACACCTAAACAACTCTAAGTAATCATAATTCATCATAATTGACCCATAATTTTGGTTTTAAAAGGAGACTCATCCGTATAGAAACCCTTGATTTTGGGGCATTATAAAAACATCTTTGAAGGGACCTCTTGGGGAAAGGAATCCCAAGAGTGAATGAATTCATGCTTTAACGAAGACTTAGCCACAAAACTGAGTATAAAACTTGGAAAATTGATCTTTTCCTTAAAGCTTCAATGTTCTTCAATGGAGGTTTGGGTAGAAAGAGAATTTAGACGTGGGAGAAATTGGGTTTTCGATTCGGGGATTTGTTTTTTATAAGTAAGTGGGGTAAAACTGACTTAAAATAAATATATACACATCCCCTAAAATTAAAAAACACCCCTTACTTAGTTTGACCTTTTAATCAAGTAAAACTTGACTTTAATTTTCAGAATTTTCATCATGGAACAAGTCCGCATTGCGAAGGTGTTTTCTCAAGTTTCTGGAAATAAATTTTGGGAAAAAAGGTTCCACGATAACGTACGCAATGTGGAACAAGATTTTAGCCCTTGGTGGAGATATTCCGCGATGTGTACATGCTCCCTCCATGCCAATTGCTCCCTGCCTTGGGCATCCAGTTGGCCAGTTGGGCAATGTGGAACAAGATTTGAATAATGTACGTTCGTATAACATCTATGTGGATCTACTACCTAAGGTTTCCTACGGGGGGGAACATAGTTAAGGAACTAGGATGTTACTAGAAACCCACTTTATGCTAATTAGCATTGTACTTTCTACCTCTTGAGAATATCGGGTGAACCTATATTCTGTTGGGAAGGAACACCTATCATTGTCAAGTTCTCTCGGTGCTAAGCTAAATTCACTTTTTTGAAATATCTTTAAGTCTTCCTTAACATTAATTCATAACATCTCAAAGGTTCACCCCATCATATAACATGTTTAGAGATCATAGAACCTAGGATGATAAACTCTTTTTATCACAATTCAACATCAAGTGAGAACATTGTTTCATAACATAGTCATAAGATTTACATGGGAATTACCTTTAACCCATCATTATAGAACACCTATCATCATCTCACAACCGTCATATTCATAGCATGATCATACATTCATAACTTCATCATTCATATTTATATTAACAAACAGTACCAAAGATAAGCCAAAATACTACACTAAATAATTCATAACCTTGAATATCTAACCAATGGCCTCCAAGAAACCCATTCAATACTTCATCCCAAATCAATGATGTTTACCCATAAAATGAATTATGATCATCATACAATACTCAATTATACAAGAATATACTCAATACATCACCCCTAATCATTAATCAAAATAATTCATGAGTTAGGGTTAGGAGAAGTGGGACATTCATGGGTTCTAAAGGAATTAGGTCAAAACCCAAAAAATACATTATGTAAGGCGATTCATGAAGTAATAACACAATTAAAACCAATATAGCAATTGATATATTCATTATCTTCAACCATTTCACCAAACAAAAATCCAAGATTTATGAAATTAGGGAAGAACATGGGTCCAAGGGAATTTAAAGTTAAACAACAATAATTACCCATCATTATACACCTAAACAACCCTAAGTAATCATAATTGATCCATAATTTTGATTTTTAAAAGAGATCGGATGTGTAGAGAACAACCCTTGATTTGGGGGTATTATGAAAACATCTTTGAAGGGATCTCTTGGTGAAAGGAATCCCAAGAGTGAAATAATTCATACCTTAATGAAGACTTAGTCACAAAATTGAGTAGAAACCTTGTAGAATTGATCTTCTTATTGAAGCTCCAATGTTCTTCAATGGAGGTATTGGTAGAGAGAGAATTTATAGAAGTGTGAGCAACTGGGTTTTCAATTTGGGGATTTGTTTTGGACGGGGTAAAACTGACATAAAATCAATATATACCCATCCCCTAAAGTACCCAAAACACCCCTCACTTAGTTAGACCTTTTAATCAACTAAAACTTGACTTTAATTTTTGGAAGTTTTTCACGGAGGTGTTCCCTCAAGTTTCTGGAAATAAATTTTGGGTAAGAGGAGTGTGCCACAACATCCGTGATGCGGACCAAGATTTTAGCCCTTGGTGGAGCTAGTCCGCAGCGCTGACATGCTCCCTTCATGCACAATTGCTCACTGGCTTGGGCAGCTTGTTAGCTGAATGTGGTGGTCCTTGGGCGTCATACTTTGATGTTTTTATCCTAAAAACAATATTTTACCTAATTAAAGTATTTTTACAAGTCTTACCCTTCTTAAGACACTCCCAAACCTTCACATGACCTAAGGCCACCTACTAGTTCAATTACACTAGTTTCCAAACGTCATGGTCTTTCCTTGAAGTTTAGGCTCTAATACTTTAAAATCAAGTTACTTACATTAGTTTAGGTCAGGAAAACCCATTTTAAACATTATTAAGTAGGTCATTGTATTTCAGAGATATAACAGAATGTCTTGGTCGTTCCTTGATATTTGACCTCCAAACTGCTCAAACCAGCCCTTAGATGTTATTTCTCAATAATTTAGCAAGTTATTAACTCAAGAAACTCATGTGAGACTCTAGTTCATCCTAATTTGTTTTGAGGGTTGTAACAACCTTAGTCCATTCACTCCCTCGATTTGAGTGTATGGAATAGGGTTTAGGATTCACTCTCTCGAGCTCAACCTAGGTCAACCCAATACCCACTGACCATAAATCAAAAACCTTAGTTCTAAACCCTCTCTCTCGAGCTGGCCAACAACACAAAGGAAAATTGCATTAGCAACTACAATTCTTAAATTAAACCATAATTAATGATTAAACTCACTTCTAAAAAGCATTTAAACTAACAATTAACAATACCCGTAAACTAAATCATCTGATAATCATATAATAACACCCCAAGAATTGGGGGTTTAGATAGACATCATAAAAAGATAAAACATTGTTACTAAATTTAGGTTCCATCAACTGGGTAAGATTGATTTCGTCTTTACAATGTTCCAATTTGAAGAATCACAAAGACACCCCTTCAAATTTCTTAAAACTGAAAAACTTTAATTTTCCAAAGCTTAGAAAAAACTAGAGAATACTTGTCTGAAAACTCAAAATAATAATAATTCGATATGAAAAATTTGTAATTGATAAAATTGTATACTATAATAAATGTTCAAAATGTATTTATAGTTTCCAAAATATGTGGCGAAGAGCCATTCGACGCAGTATGTCAAGCTCGGCGATCCACTCGGCAATCCACACTTTGGTAAATTCCATCGCCCTTTTTTCCATTGCCTTCAAAATCCTCATGGTTTGTAACTTTGAATATCTACACTGCATCGTGAAACCACTCAACAATCCGCCGACTATTCCTTTCTCTTGCCAACTTGTTTCTTCCTTCAAGGCTTGGCACACTGGAACTTTAGGTTGTTCAATAGCCATTTGGTTACTCACCAAGTGAACTTGGCGATCACCAAACTTGCCTTTCTTCATTTTTTCAGCCTGTTTTGTCCTTCTTTTCAAGTTACTATCCTAAAATTCCTCGATCTATATGTCTGGAAATCAAGATTTTACATCGGCTATTAGAACAAAATAAGCATTTGACTATACTAAACCTATATAAATAAAGCCCTAAATGAGTCCGAATCTTAGACTCATCAACACCCCCAAATTAAATTTTTTTTTGTCCTCAAGTAAACTCAAGTTCATCGGTTCAAAAAAGATATCTCTAACAATGCTAAAAAAGAGTCAATCATGAATGCACACAAGATCCAACATACTCATGCAATGATCAATTGTGCACTTAAAGATTCAAGTTGTGACTCACCCTTATCAAAGATCTCAAGTTCATAATACTTGCTTCAAATGCAAGTTCAAGCTCAACAAAGGTACTCAAATGCCCACACACAGAGATGATTCCATAATCACACACACTTGTTCAACAGTATATAGCTCCGGAATCACAAACAACTCTCACATGCAAAAAGATGAACATATGCATGACTTCACCCATAGGTTTGCCCTTATTTTTCAGCCAACATTTGTTTCAGCTGAGTAAAGATCAAAAAGGTCTTTCAAGGATTGTAAAGGGGTTGAGTGTCAAGGTATGGTCATTTAGGATCAGTGTATGCTATTCACATGAAATGTTGTATGAACAACTTTCCATTATTTTCTTCAGCATTTTCATTCATGCTCAAAATTAACACCATTATTCAATTCTCATGGACTACCGGACATCCCATTTTCTTTTGCAACTTTCACTACTATATTTCACAACTTTTTCATTCTTTTTCTTTGTCTTTCTTTTTTTTTTATTCTCTCTTTTTTGTATGGAGGGGTTCCATCTTTTTCAAGTCTATGGATCAAAGGGCACTTCTTAAAATTTCTTTATTTTCCTTCTCTTTTCACCACAACCCCAACTTAGGATATTCAAGAACACCACTCTTCAGGAGGTTTATGGGTGATCAAGTAAAGAGAGATCTCATTTTCTCATGTTTCTTCCAAGAAAAGGACAAGTCTCAAAAGGGTTCAAGAAATGTTCACACATCATAAGGTTGGCCACAAAAAAGGTATAATGATAAATTCTTACACGCCTCAAAATTGTTGCATAAGATCATTTCAAGAGTTTACATCACTTACTCAACAACAACAACTGGAAAATTCTAGGTATCATCGCACATGGTTTACGGTAAGCTTATCACACAAGGCATTGGCACAAATATCATAATAGACTCCACACTTTTGCTAGGGTGCAATGTTCATCACAAGAGAATCTGTTTGAGAATCATCTAGTCATAATGAGTTGCAAAAAGTTCACCTATTGCCTATGCAACTTCATTTGGCCTTATCGTAGCTGCACATTCATTTTTGTTCGATATTGAGATCACTATTCAAGTCATCGGTATTGATCATGACCAATATTCAACATTTCACAAAAACAACAATAATTAAATACACAAGAGGTGGAAAAAAATTTCACAAGGGTCTAAAAACCATTTGCAATTAAAGCAAAGATCCACAAATCAAACATCCATAAAACAGTATCAAAACACAATTTACAGCACAAAACCTAATATATAAACAGAAGTAATAATCACAGGAGGTAAGTATGGAAATACCTTACCACACAACCAAAAAAGCATTTTGTCCTCAAATGCAACAAAAACACTAAAAAGAAAATAAAATGATATAGAGGGAGGTAAAGAGGGGTCATATCTACAAAGTTGCTCCATCTGTCGGGGAATCAATACCGGGTGCAACACTCTGATCTTGGGAATCAATGGCCCAGAGTCAGATTAGCAGTATTAGCTCCACTGTATTCAGCCAAAGGTGTATTTTCCAAAAAGGTCTGCATATCTAAATATACCATAACCTCTTTAATCTTTGTAAGTACCTCATAAGAAGCCTCTTCATCAACAACAACCAGCCCTTCATCAGTCTAAGAGTCACACTCGGTAGCATCTACCTCCTCAGTCTGAATGTCATCGTTGGTGGTAGCTGGAGGGACATATGGATCAACTGGCACATCTAGGATCTCCACTGTCCATAAAATCATCAACATGTTGGTTGACTTTAGCTCAGCACTAGTCCCCTTTATTAACATCACCTCCTCAATGTTCCCTTGTCCTAACACACCATTATCCATGTCGCAGGTGCATCAATGGTCAAACTCAGGGTGTCACAGAATCAACAAAGCCCTTTTAATCATGCAAGGAATGGAGGCCTCAAGCATGGAGGCGCACCTATCAGAAAAATGGGCTACAATCCCCATCTGTATCAATGCAATTTGGGTGAGCAGAGGTCGGGCTGAAGTAGCAGCAATAGTAGTAGAACAAGTTTTAGGAGGCAACAGAGCAGTGGAGGTACTCGATTAATAGAACGGACAGCACTAGATGTACCTGAAGGCACAGGGGTCGGAGTAGGTAATGATCCATCTACAGCTAATATCTCTAAATCAATAACCAGGGAATAATCCACCAGGTTGCCTTCTTCTTCTATGCCTCATCCTTTAAGTACTCCACCTCAATCCTTCATATATTGATATAGATGTGGGAATCACTTCCACATCTTTGTTCTTATCTTGAGGCACTCGATCTCCTTTGCACATCTCGATAATCAACACCAAAAAAGGTAGAAAGGTTTGGCACTGCTTGGATCTTATAACCATCTCCTATACATAAATCATCCCCACGTTCAGCCTCGTCGCATCCATGATACAACCAAGACAAGCTGCTTTTAAGTCGAAGTGAATCGACTCATTCTAAAATAGAATTATAATACTTTTGTGAAGTCAAATCAAAACCTTGTTGCTATATTAAGGTCCTTCTTTTCAATGGGTGCTCCAATCTCAATCCATTTGGGAGTACCGTCAGATATCACAGAAAACAACTACTTTTTTATATTCTTCAGCTATTTTTTCCTGATCTTGTATTGGCAGTCATCCTCAATTCTTGTTGAACATTCCAGGACTATATTGATATCACTATTACACTTCACTTTTTGGCCGCTGACAACCACATATTATAGCGGCTTGAATTTGGCGGCCAGTTTTTTCTCTTGTGGCACCAGGTCTCCGTAGGCAGTGTAGAATTCCTGGACCTAATTTGTAACATAATTTCCATGAGTTCGAGTAGATATCTAGAACTTGTGATACCTCAAGCAGCAAATCATCTTCGGGTATCTATCTATTATCCCATCAGTAAACTACCTTTTTTCCTCAATGATGGTCCTCAATCCCTCAGTCTTAAGTTGTTTAGACACTGGAAGAGGACCTTGTGCAGGTGAAGCTAGGACCCAGCCTGTGTTGGAGCAGGAGCATGAGTCTCTGGTACCTTGATCCTTGACAAATCATGCATCCTCTTGGAGTGAAGTTCAGCACTATAGGCCATCAACAACTCCTACTCATCAGGCTTAGAAGTTGTAGCCCGATGATCTTTGTGCTCACCCTCACTCTCAAAAGTGATGAGAAGAGTGGCATAGACTCCGTCACTATCAGAGCATGCTTCTCGTGATGCAGTAGCACGAGCCTTGCCCTTCATTTTTCCCTTTCCCCTTGTGGTGCAAAGTTTGGTGGCTTTTTCCACGGATGTAGCAGCATCCTTGTTAATAGTGATTCCCTTAGATATCATGCGGCGCGATATATCTCTTTTGTCCACTTTTGGTCTAGCCATATCGGTAAACACATCACAGAAAGTTAGGAACAGTTCAAGCAAAATTGTATAAAAATAGTTGCAGAAAAGCTCGTAAAACTGACCAGTGAGTCGTTAAATCACTTTGGCGAGCCACATCGGGCTCGTCAAAAGGATTGGCTCAAAAAATTCCAAAAATAGGCATGTCAGTGATTGAAAGGGACTTTCGGTGAATCCCTGACAGCATTCGATAAGCAAATACTAGCCTGCCAAAATTTATTGCGTATATTAAGGGTAAGGGACGCATAAAGTGTGATCAGAGAAGACTTTCAGTGGGTTACCAAGTGCATTTGGATAATTCAAGCTTCTCCCCAAAAGTTACAAAATCAAAACCAAAAACTATGAAATAAAATGCAATCACGGGGGGATTTCGGGAACCGCTGAGTTTTTCAATGAGCTCGACCCAGCTCCCCAAACTGCCTAACATGCCTATTTTCAACCCATAAAACCCATGCTATCTGGGAAAAATTGGTAATTTGACGACTTACGCGCTTATGAATGACGTCAAACACTTCATCATCATGCAAAGTACGTCGTTTATCACAATAATGGGTTACTCGGACTACACCTGACTAGATGATCTTGCCTTTAGTGACTAACGACATTAACATACGGATTGATTGTCCATGATCCTTTGATAGTTTAGTAACCCAACCAATGGTTATAGTCATGTCCCAACAGAGCAGTTTTGAGGATTTAGTAAATGAAAATTTCATTCTAATTAGTAGTATTGAAAGAGATTTATGACTAAAAAAATTATAAATTATGGGGGTGACACCAAAGTGTCAAATATCAAAGGATGATTTTGTCACAAGTAGTATATAACAAAAATAACAAGAAAATCAAGTATAGGAGAAGTTATTGAAGTGCGACGGCAATATGAATTGAGATAAATAGTTGGGTACATGCTTTTGATAGCAAATTTTAAGATAATAGTGACTAGGCTTAGCTTTAGATGGAAAAAAGTTCTCTCTTGGGTAACTTACCCTTTTTTGAATGTGCTCATCTCAAAAACCCACGTTGCGCATGAAGGCCAGCCTACGCCTTACCCCAATCACTCTCTCAAGCTTTGCGTTATGATATGGGACAAGGCTTCCCTCTCATCATGGCGACCCACTCCTTATGTCATCACTCTAGCGGTCTTGGTTTCGCAACCTCCTTCTCGAGCAACCCAACAACACATGGGTGAGTTTGTATTTGAAACTACAAACGCATTAAGTTAAACCACAATCACTAGGTGAAATCACCATAATAATACATCTAACTTATCATGATGCAAGACTCAACATGAATATCAAATCTATTTGCTAAATCACACCCCAAAAATGGGGGGTTTTAGCCACACATCATTCAATAAAAAAATGCACCTAAAATGATAATGAAATAAAATGGGTATAAGAAATAACACCTTGATTTAAGGAAAGGAAAAAGAATGAAGAAGACCCACTTCCAACTTGAGGAAGATGAGAACCTTCCTTATTTAAGTCTCTCAAAATCCTCTCTAAACTTGAGAGAAAATCAAAAAAAAATATTCTAAGGTAAAAACTAAGGAAATGTTCGGATCTCTAAAAATAATAACTAAGACTAGTATATATAGCTCTCAGATTAAGTGTTATGGAGGACATTTTGGCGAGGTTAATCGCGATCGCCAAATGACTTGGTGAATCGCCCTACTTCGGTCTCATCGTCGCTTCGTGCTTGCCTTCAATGTCTTCATATTCTGGACCATTGGGCGGTATAGCATTGCTTCGCTAAACTACTCGGAAAAGCGTTGACTAGTTCTTTCATCGCCTTTTTGATCCACTTCTTTAAGACTTCGCGTGGTGGAACAAAGGACGGAGTATGTCCCTTCGATGAATCTCCAAATGCACCTGGTGAAGCTCAGGCTTCAGCTTTTGCATTTTTTTTTGACTTTTTTTGTTCCTCTTTACTCTTAAGTGTCCATGCTTGCAGTAAAACATCGAGTAACTGAAATGTAAGATTTTTCATTAGATATTCAGACTAAATAAGCATTTGAGGACACTATTTCTATCAAAATAAAGCTCTAAATGAGTCCAATTATGGACTCGCCAACACCCCAAACTTAAACTTTTGTTTGTCCTCAAGTAAAACTCATGTTCAGCAATTCAAATAAGATGTCTAAAACAATGCTACACAAGAATCTATCATAAACATGCACAACAAGACTCAAACTATTCATGCAAAGATCAATTGTGTACTCAAAGATTCAAGTTGTGACACACACCATTACCAAAGATTCTCATTCTCACAATACTTACTACTCATATAAGTTCAAGTTCAACAAAAGTATCAAAATTCCCTCACACAAAGAATGATTCCATATTCACCCACATTGGCTACAATTTAAGATCAAGAATCAGATTCAACACTCACACTCAAAAAGAGGAACACAATGCATGCTTTCACCCATAGGTTTGTCCTTATTTTCTAATCAACTTCGTTTCGGCTTACTTAAGATTGAAAAGGTCTTTCTAAGGCTTGTAATGGGGCTGAGTTAAAAGGTATGATAATTTAGTCTTAGTGACTAAACTCCTCATGAAATGTGTAGCTTTCAACACTTCCTTTTCTTCACCTTCTTGTGAACCTTTCAACACTTCCTTTTCTTCACCTTCTTTTATCAATTTTTCTCTTTAGTGCTTCTAAGTAATCCTATTATTTCACCCCATGGATTTCTTGGAAACCCAAATTTCTTTTGGACTTTTATTCCATAATCTTTATTTTTCTTTTATTCTTTTTATATGGAGGGTTTTGATTTCTTTGAAATAACATGGTTCAAGGAGACTTTTCTTGCACTTCTTGACTTGTCCTTTTCCTTTTAACCATACCCCCAACTTAAGCTTTTGGCTTAAGTTGTCTATTCATTCAATCAAAGGTCATGAGGATTATAGGTGATGGTTGAATAAAGGTATGGTTTTTTTCATGTTTTCTTCCAAAGAAGGGTAAGGATCAAGGGGTGTTAAAAATACTTTCACACACTTACGGGTATGTCACAAAAGATGTATATATTAAATAGGCTCACACTCTTTAAAGTTGGCTAAGATCATCTCAAAAGCACACCTTACTCAATCAATCAGACTAGCGGGGTAAAATGTAGGTTTATCACGCATGGTTTAAAGTAATTTCATCACACAAGGAATCTATACTAAAGCCAAACAAGACAACACATTGTCTCAAGTGTGCAACGATCATCACAGGAGAAATCAATTCTATAAAGGGCTAATCATGTTACAACCCTAAAATAAAATTAGTTAAACTAGAGCTTATCATGTGTGATTATGAGTTAATAGGATGTTAAATGATGAATATTATATTTAGAATTCAATTTGAAGAGTTTGAAAGTCAAACGTCAAAGAACGACCAAGACGTTCGGAAACTAGTCCTTATGTGTGCTTGTATCTTTGCATGTTTTACGTGTTGTATCGTGTCTAAATTGACATGAAAGGACTCTAACACCTAGATGAACATGTTTAGGGTCAAAACGTCCGGGTATGACTCCCCAAGGACCAACCTAAGGGACCTTGAGGAGGACAACAAACATTGGCAAGAAACTAACAAAAGTAGTCCAACAAATCACCAACAAACCACGTTCAGTGGTTCCATCATCGCCCCATCGATTGGTTCATGGCTCAACACATAGTTGTGGTATATTATCCCGAAATTTTGATTATTTGACCAAAATTATTCCCCAAGGGGACGCCCCATCGATCAAATGATGGCCAGTAGTTGGCAACTGTCATTTCGGACTGCAATTTTCATGCATGTCTCGGCCAACGTGGGGCAAGTGGGGAAATTCAGCCAATGCCTTAATTCAGTCTTAGACGGTTATTTTGGATCATTTTTGGTGTTTTAAATTAAATTAAAACATTAAAACCGAGAGTTAGATCTCATTATTCAAAATCAAAACCCAAGAACAAATTAAGTTCTCTCTAGGCTCCATTGAAGCTCAAAGCAAGGTTGAATCTAGGATTGAAGTTATTCATTGATTTATCCATCAATGTCTTTGGATTTATTCAATTAAGGTATGTTTATTTCATCCTTTATTTCTCTCTCATTCAAGGAGACAATCCAATGGCTTTCCAAAGATCTTCAAAAAACATTGAAATCCTATTTTGAATTCTAAGCATGGGTTCTTGCATGAAAAGACTTAAATCAATGTTTTATGAAGTAATTGATGTTAATTCGTGGTTTTAAGATCAAAACTTCCATGAACTCATGTAGTCCTTGAATTCCTAATTTTTGCTCTAAAGTGGGTTAATTGATTATGGCTTAATCTTATTGTATTCATGTGTAGATTGTATTGGGCCGTTGAATTATGTATTGATCAATTTAGAATTGTTCATATCTTGCCTTATAATGATGATATCTATATTGAGTATTGTTGGAGCATTGATATAGATCGCTTGTTGGCTTAGTCTTGTGTATATTATCATTAGTAACAATCTCTTATTCTGTGGATTGATTCGAAAGAATAAGGAATGGTGATGATGGCTATTGGAAGGTGGTGAGTTGACCTAATTCCTTTGTATATTATAGAATTGATATTGAATTTTTATTGATTGGTATGGTCCACATATGGTTGAGGTGTTTGTTATATATGTTATGAACATAGACTTTTCGGCATTTTTATGTGAATCATAGTATCATCATGTTATATATTGTATTGAAGAACAATGTGAAGGATGATATGGTGTATGTGCATGTGTGAGGTGAGAATAATATCCCTCTAAATGATGGTATGATGATGTTGTGTCTTGATTGGTAGACTTAGGTCCCTCTTCTTGATACATGAATGCTATGTGAATGTGATCTCTTGACTTGGTAAGCTTAGTCACCGTTGTCATGTACGTGTATGAATGAAAGAAAGAATGAAGTCTTAGGATTGGTAGATCTAAAGTAGGTCCTTTATATGAAATACTTATATGGAACCTTGAATATGAAAAGAAGGCTAAGAATGACCTATCCTTGAAAAAGAGTATTATGAGTTAGTAGAACTTGGTAATGGTACATTCTCTAATATACCTAGGGAATGATTCACTCTATGAGAATAACGGCAAAGCACTGAGAGTATATGCTTGTGGTAGTATTTCTACTTGAGAATGAGACTAGAGTACAGAGAAGCTCTTGATATCCCTTAAGCATGTGCCAACATGGTAAGAGTCTTATTTCTACCTTTGGACACATTCCACAATGTGGGGTCCTTGTGACACCGGTTTCCTACCAAGCTAGTATGGTCTATGCCGGTTGATTCCTAATATCATGATATGGGATGTACATTCTATTATTGTATAAGATCTACAACATGTAGGTAGTGGAATGGGACAGTATCTACACATGGAACGAGTAGCCTTGAAGATGATCGGATGAGTTCCCTAGGTCTTCCAAGACGATTATGTGAAGTCCTATAATTGTTTACTTATATCTTAAATATCTTAGTGAATATTGTTCACATAATGTAGCATGATAAATAGAAAGGTTATTATCTAGGGTAGCAGGATTACTTAGATACGCTTGAAGAGGTGTATGGGTGGTCTTTTCATGTATTACTTACGTGAGTCTTAGAGTAACCTTAGGTGGAGAATCTAAATGATAAAAAGGAATATTATTACATTGGAAAGTCTTGATGATCAGTTAGGTGTGTGTGAAGGGGTTGTATGGGTGGCCGCTTCATATCTTACTTAAGCGGGTCTTAGGATAACCTTTGGTAGGAGGTCTAAATGATTATTCGGATTCTAAGTGATTATGGTTGTTTCTTGTGGATTACTTGAATATGTCTTACATATGAATATTTACTTGAAGGTGGTTCGTATACTTGTTTTATGAGATTTCTATCAAAAGAGCATGAAAAGTATGTTTTAAAGTAATGTCCATTTTTGCATGGTTTTCTAGCTTGTTCACCATACTTAGTGCATTCAATGTGCTAATTCCATATGTTTCTCTATTTCTACAAGTGAAGGTGGCAAGTGACCATTCTCTTAGAAGTTGAAGCTTTGGAAATAGCATTCTCTCAAGATTGGTATATCCTCATATGTTTGAGGACATAAATTATGTTTTAGTTTCCTTTTCTAAAAGACTTTGTAATAGACAATAGATCCTTTTTAAATTTATATGAGGGTTGTGACCCTATAATATTATATGTGTCTAAGATGGCTATGATGAGACTTAGTTCTTTCTGATATTCTATAAAGGTTTGGACTATTGTAGTGAAAAGCTTTGATTAAATTTTTTTCCTATCTCAAAAAAAAGTTTTAATTATGCACCACTTTTCATATATATATATATATATATATTATATATATATATATTATATATATATATATATATATATATATATATATATGATGAATGATGTCTAAGGGCTTGCATAAGACCTCCGAGAGGTCCAATACGCCACGTCACGTCTAGGGGGTGCTCGCCGGTCATGAAAACTTGGTATAAGAGCATAAGGTTATAAATTAGCCTTTAGGATTCAAAGTCTCATAAAAGCAACATCTAGTAGAATTTTGTTCATCGTTGGTGAGTCACGAAAAATCTATGAGAGAGAGGCTACAGGACGATAGAAGTTTTACTTTCTTCATTATGTTTTGTCGTGCCATAGATTTGAGGTTGTGAGTGTCTTTTCCTAATCTCTTTTCTTGTGCTTATAGGATATGAATACAAGAAGGACGCCCGGAAGGATAGTAGATGAGGGAGTTCTTCCTTAATGTGTACAAGCTCCTCAAGGTGTTCAAGTTCCTCAAGGTGATTAAGTCCTTATAGTTGATCAAGGGAATGAGGTTCCGGTGGTTCCCCCGGACATGACTAAAGCGGAGGTTAAAGGATCTCTTGTTACCCTAGCCCGAGCCATAACATCTCAAGCAAATAGAGAGGTGAGTCCTAGGATGAATGCTCTTGAGAGAACCATGACCTCTAGGTTGAGAGACTTTGTGAGGATGAATCCTCCTACCTTTCTTGGCTATAAGGTTGGAGAGGATCCGCAAGCCTTCTTGGATGAGGTGTATAATATAGTGCATGCTATGGGGGTGACTTATAGGGAGAAGGTAGAGTTGGATTCATACCAATTGAAAGAGGTTGCTCAAGTGTGGTTCACATAATGGAAGACAACAGGCCAGTTTAATTGGGTCCTATAGAATGGGAAAAGTTTAAGGAAACATTCTTAGAGAGATACTTTTTCCGTGAGAAGATGGAAGTTAAAGTTGAGGAGTTTGTAAACCTTAGGCAAGGTAACATGAGTGTTGAGGAGTATTCTTTGAAATTTACCCTATTCTCTATATATTCTCCATTCTCAGTGTCTAACCTTAGTGATGAGATGAGTATGTTCTTGACCGGTGTTTTCGATCTTGTGAAGGAAGAGTATTGTAAGGAAATGCTCCATGGTGAATTGACTCTATCTAGGATTATAGTGTATGCTCAATCTATTGATGAGTCTAAGCTTGGAAGGAGAGGTAGAGATACTAAGAGGGGAAGATCCGATGAGAAAGGTCAACCCAGGTTTAACAAGAGGGCTTCAAATCAAGATGTTCCTAATGCTCCTAAGGCCAACAGAGAGTTAGTGGTTCTCCAATTGATAAACCTACTTGCTCAAATTGTGGGAAGATACATTTTAGGAAGTGTCTAGCCGAAACTAATGGGTGCTTTAGTTGTGGTAAGGATGATCACAAAGTAAGAGATTGTCCTACTATTACGACTAGAGGGAGAGAGGACCAGAAGCTCTTAGTGAAGGTACGGTTCCTATTCCTCCGAATCATGGTAGTTTATGTCACCTCAAAGCTAAAGCAATTGCGGATGAATGTACCGGAAAGTTATAGTTTTCCTTTGTGTTATTCTTGATAAGATTTGATGGGCTCCTTCTTAGTAGGGAAGTATGGTGAATAGTTGGGTTGATTAAACTTGTCTCTTCTCTTCCATTCTATTCAAGCTTGAAAGTTAGAACTTTTTAGTAGCATGTGTCATGTGTTTAGGAGTCTATGTGAAAACAAATTTCATTGATCTCCTTGCATTGTGCATATTGTCATCAGGTTATGTTTATATGGTAAAATTAGTTAAAAGGATTTTGCGTTTCATCTTATTATGCCTCTATAGTGAATTTATTATATGTTGCACGAGTGAACTTGTAAGAATGCTTAACAGTGAAGTTCTTGAAAATGTTGCATAATTGTGTTTTAAGAGAAATGGTCATAATGTTCTTAGAAATAAGGTGATGAGCTTGATGATATGTGGAGAAGAAAATGAAAAATGTAGAGTCTTATTGCATGATAAATTATAGATGTTGTTCCTACTTTCTTCTGTGTGTTTTGGTCTCTTGGTATGTTAGTTGATTTTCCTCTAAGATATGTGTATTTTGCATGATTTTGTATGGTTATGAGCGTCTAGTCTTGAGTCTTTATCTCTTGAAAGTGTTTTGGTGTCATTCGAGGATGAATGTTGTCCAAGTGGGGGATACTTTTACAACCCTAAAAGGAACTAGGTTAAACTAGAGACAATCATATGTGTTATGAGTTAATAGGATGTTAAAATGATGAATATTAGCATTATAAGTCAGTTTTAATATTTTGGAAGTCAAACATCAAAGCACAACCAAGACGTTTGGAAACTAGTCCTTGTGTATGCCAATGTGCCTTTGCACATTTTATTATCCTTGAGGAGGACCCTAAACCCTTTCAAGAAAATGCCAAAACAATCCAACTAACGACCATCAAACCATGTTCAGTGGTTCCATCGACGCCCCGTCGATTGGGGGCGTGGTTCCAAACTTAATTGTTGGGGCTTAGCCCACAAGTTTTGAGTCTCGAACCAAAATGACTCCCCAGCAGGACACCCGTCCATCAAACGACTTCAGAGTTGGCAAACATTGTTTGGGCCTGCAGGTCTCCGCCAATGTGGGGCCAAGTTGGGAAATTCACCCAGTTTCCTAATTAATTCATAGACGGCTATCTTGGTTCATTTTTATATCATTGATATCGATGGATTGTTGTCTTATTCTTGTGTATATTATCATTGGTAAGAATCTCTTATTGTGTGGTTTGATTGGAAAGAATAAGGAATGGTGATTATGGCTAGTGGAAAGTGGTGAGTTGACCTAATTACTTTGTATACTATAGAATTGATATTGGATTGTTGTTGATTTTATGGTCCACTTATGTTTGTGGTATTTAATTGTTATATATGTTATGAACATAGCCTTGTCGGCAGTATTGTGTCAATCATAACAGTATCATGTTATATCTTGAATTGATGAACAATATTAACGATGATATCGTGTATGTGCATGTGTGAGGTGAGAGTATGATACCTCTAAATGATGGTATAATGATTTTGTGTTTTGATTGGTTGGTTAGGTCTCTCTTCTTGATACATGAAAGCTTGTGAATGTAATCTTTTGACTTGGTAGGCTTAGGCACCCTTGTCATGTACATGTTGTAATGAATGAAAGAATGAAGTCTTAGGATCGGTATTCCTAAAGTAGTTGCCCTTCTATGAAAGACTTGTATGGAACCGTTATTATGAAAAGAAGGTTAAGAATAAGCTATCCTTCAAAAGAGTATTATGAGTTGGTAGGACGTAATAATTGGACCTTCTCTAATTCACCTAGGAAATGATCTACTCTGTGAAAATAAAGGCAAAGCACATAGAGGATATGCTTGTCGTAGTATATCTACTTGAGAATGAGACTAGACTACAAAAAAGCCCTTAATATCCCTTAACCATATGACAACATGGGATGACTCGTATTTCTACCTTTGGCAAGTAGAACACCTTCCACGGTGTGGGGTCATTATAACGTCGGATTCCATACCAACTTAGTATGGTCTATGTTGTTTAATGCCTAATCTCATTATATGGGATGTAAATTCTAGTATTGAATAGGTTCTACAACATGTAGTAGTGGAATGGGACGTTATCTACACATGGCACGACTAGGCCTTGAAGATGCTAGGTTGAGTAACCTAGGTCTTCCAAGACCACTATGTGAAGTCCTATAACTGTTTACTTGTCTCGTAAATGGCTTAATGAATATTATTGACTTAATGTATCATAAATAATAGATTTGAGGATTACTTAGGTAGGCTTTAAGAGGACGTATGGGCGGTCTCTTCATGTCTTACTTAGGTGAGTCTTAGAGTAACCTTAGGTGGCGAGTCTAAATGATAAAAAGGAATATTCTTACATTGGGTAGTCTTGAGGATCACTTAGGTGTGTGTAAAGGGGTTGTATGGGCGACCTCTTCACATCTTACTTAGGTGGGTTTTAGGATAACCTTTGGTAGGAGGTCTAAATGTTTATACGGATTCTAAGTGATTATGATTGTTTCTTGTGGATTAATTTAAAATGTCTTATATATGAATATTGATTTGAATATTGTTCTTATACTTGTTTTATGAGGCTTCTATCAAAAGGACATGAAAAGTGTTTTAAAGTAAATGTTTGTTTTTGCATGGTTTTCTTGCATGTTCACCATACTTAGTTCATTCAATCTGTCCATTCCATATGTTTATCTATTTGAACAAGTGTAGGTGGTAAGTGAGGATTCTCTTAGAAGTTCAAGCATGGGAAATAGCATTCTCTCGAGATTGGTATGTCCTCATATGTTTGAGGACATGGCTTATGTTTTAGTTTCCCTTTCTAAAAGACTTTGTAATAGACTATAGTTCCTTTTTAAATTGATGTGAGGGCTTTGACCCTATGATATTATATGAGTCTATGATGGTTATGATGAGACATAGTTCTTTTTTATATTCTATAATGGTTTGGACTATTGTTGTGAAAAGTTTTAATTCCTCACTATAAATACATACATACGTACATACATACATACATATATATGTATGTATGTATGTATGAAAATTGTCTAAGGGCTTGTATAAGACTTCTGAAAGGTCGAATATGTCGTATTACGTATACGGGATGCTCCTAGGTCGTGACAAATAAAAATGAGATGCCAAAAGTTCACATATTTTCTATGTAACTTCATTTGATCTCGTTGTTGTCGTACATTCATGTTTATTCAATTGAGAGCACTATTCAAGTCATCGGTATTTATTGAAATCGAGACTTCAATTTGTACGAGAACATCTACTTTCAACACAAGTGGTGGCAAAAATTTTTGAAAAATGAAAATTTTTCGGTAGGGTAAAAATTATTTCACAATTTAAAACATAAAGGAGCCATAAGCTAAAATAATAGCAAAAGCAATATAAAAATGCAATTTTAAAACAGACAACCCAATTGTACACAAAGACATAAATATCTATAGCAAGAAAATAAAAGTGAGCTTCATCCCACCACAATCAAAAATATTTATCCTTAAATATATAACAATAATCCAAAGGTCAAATTAAAGAAACACAGACATAGGGCTAGAGAATAATCCTGGTTATGAAGCTATTTTGAGTTGGAGTCCTTCGGCAGATGTAGTGTCGAACAAATGGTATACTGGGGATGTTGAGTACATTGTTGAGTGATTCATCAAGCTCAAGACAGCTATTATCTGACGTTCAATGCGTTTATCCTCAACCCACGTGCTATATTGCTTCATCATCTACCTTTTTGTGTTGGCCTTTATCTTGTCCAGTTCACTCCTATTCGGCGACAGCATTTTGACTTCTAAGTGGTTTGGTGCATTGACAGACACATTTTTACTTCGCTAAGTTTCACATAACTTCTCAACGTTGTGGATATTCAAGCGGCGGTGATCATTAGGCTAATCGATTTGGTGGATGAATCACTGACACTTTCTTGGTTTCGCCGAGTTTTAAAGTCTCAAGGCTTAGAGGGTACATTGAGTCAAAAAGCGAAATAGCCTTATCGACGTCATATTTAGTGACCCCCCAACTAGGTGTTGCTCGGCATTTGCACCTTTTTAATGTCTATCACACTTTTATATGCAAAACTAACACACTATTATTTTAATAATACGGAATTTAAGACATAAAAAGGGGTTTTGGGTTGTCTCACAAACAGCACGTGAGTTAACATCGCGACACGAAGTAACTCACTACTTCATGATTTGTAAGTGGAGACACCCATATCTTGATTAGGTAGCCCCTAGTTTTCTTGTGTGTGAACATAAGCTGATGTTTTCTCCACAAGATTTTCTAGGTGTTGGACTGCTTGAGAGTGATACCAGATTATACACTTCATACCTTCAGTGTCCTCTTATATCTCTCCATCTTGTTCAGTAAATTTAAGAGCATTTCATCGTTGCATTTCAAATATGTGTCCCTATTGTTCTTTCTTTCGCAAAGAAAGGTACATTTATCTTTTCTCTTGTGTTGAGATTCGATCTTCATGACTCTCTTGGTCAATCCATCCACCTGTTCTCAGCTTGGCCAGTATAGCATACTTCTCCGATTCTCGCTCAGCATCAGCCATGTGGTGTAACAACTGGGCGACAATCATGTAGGGAAGTTGTGCAATCCCTCCTAAGATTATTTGGTCGAGCAACTACTTGTTTATAGGGCAGAGGCTTCTTTAGAAGCAGTCTAGAATGACCATATCAGGAATTCCAGGGTTATGGAGTTGAACTATTATACCTTTAAATTTTGCCCGTGGTTGATGTATATGTTCCCCATTTCGTCTGTTTGAAAGTCAGTATATAGTCTCGGTCCCTTATTGCTTCTAGTGGGGGAAACTCCATTAGCTTATTAGCGTGCACTAGATTTATCTACACTCTTCTTCAAAGCACAAGATTTATGAAGAAAAATCAAAAGTAAGGTTAGAAAAACTACATCTAAAGAAAATGAAGACTATACTCAACTACATTTTCTTGTGACACCACTCCCTGGAAGCGGCGCCATTTTAGTCTTTTTTATCATGACCAATGACACTAACCTATAGTTTGAGTGTCCACGAACGTTGATAGTTTAATAACCCAACTAAGGGCTGGGGTCGTGTTCCAAGGGATCTGTTTCGAGAAGATGTAGTCAATTAGAATTTCATTCTAATTATTTAAAGCTAAAGAGATTTACACGTAAAAACATTATAAATTATGGGTGTGACACAAAAATGTCAAATATCAAAGAAGGGATCTGTCACAAGTAGTAAAAACAACAAATAACAAGAAAATCAAGTATGAGGAGAATTTCTTGGGTGGAATGTAAACAAGTTGAGATAAATAGTTTGGTACATGTTTTTGATAGGAAACTTGCAAAATAATAATGACTAGGCTAAGCTTTAGATGGAAATATGTTTCTTCTCCGCAAACTTACCTCATTTTAAATAAGTTCCTTTCGAACACCCATTTGTTGCATGAAGGTAAGCCTACTCCTTACCCCACTAACTCTCTCGAGCTTTTTCTTAGGATATTTTTCTAGGGCTCACCGTCTTGGGTTGAACCTTCTGTCGACCCACTCCTTAGGCCAACAGTCTAGCAGTCTTGGATTCGGGACCTCCCTCTAGGGCAAGCCAAAAACACATGGGTGAGTTTGTATGTTCAACTACAAAAATGCAACTAACCTATCAGCAAGCAAGACCCAACAAGAATATCAACTTATATTTGCAAAATCACACCCCAAGATTGGGGGGTTTTAGCTACACATCAAGCAATAATAAAATACACCTGAAATGATAATGAAATCAAATGGGAATAATCAAATATACCTTGATTTAAAAAAGGAAGAAGAGCGGAGAAGACCCACTTCCAACTTGGGGAAGATGAGAACCTTTTTTTATTAAGTATCCCAAAACCCTCTCCAAATATGACAGAAAATACAAATAAAATAATATTCTATGGTAAATATTAAGGAAATGTTCGGATATTTAAAAACAATAACTAAGACTAGTATTTGTAGATTTCATATTTAGTGTTGTGGTGGCCCATTCGGTAATGTTACTTGTGATCACCGAATGACTCGGGAATCACCTTCCTGTGTCTCATCGGTGTTTTGCTTTCCTTCAGCATCTTCATGTTCTGGACGATTGAACGGTATAGCATTGCTTTCTGAAACTGTTAGGCAAAGTGCAACTGCTCCTTTCATCACCTTTTTTATCCTTTTCCTTTAGGGCTTCGCGTGCTAGAACAAAGGTCATAATGCGTCCCTTCAGCAACTCGCCGAATGTACTTGGTGAAGCTCAGCTTTCAGCTTTTGCAATCTTTTTCGACTTTTTTGTTCCCTTTTGCGCGTAAGTGTCCATGCTTGCACTAAAACTTCAAATACCTGAAACTTAAGAATTTTCATCACTGAGACTGAATAAGCATTTGAGCACACTATTTAAATCAAAATAAAGCCCTAAATGCGTCCAATTTGTGGACTCATCACTAGACCCGACAATGAATTAGCACAACCCTTGAGCAATTGATTAGTTATAAGGCATGAAACTCGAGAAATTAACAACTTGAGCATTTAAGGAATGATTATTGGAATCAAAACAGGCACACAAGCATAAACACATAGATTTAGAGAGGCCCAAAACACATCACTAAGATCAAAACAATTGAAAATGAGTATAATCTCAAAATGCAAGTTCGAGTTCGGAAAACCAACCTTTAATGTCGAATAAATGTTTTGAAAGGCTACGCGGCAAAGAATTCCATCTCCAAACACAAATTCAATGACTTAGAAGTGGAAAAAACATGAAAATATAGAAAAATATAGTGAAAGTGTGATCTTGGGAAGTTAAAAATTGAAGGAATGTGAAATAATTTATAATTTTAAAACTTTGGCCTTTAAAAACCCGTCAAGTTCTCGCCCCTTTGGCAACATTAATTTTGCTCGCCGAACAACTCAGCAACACGCCTATTGGGAACTTACCTCTCTGAGTCTTAAAGGACTTCTAGTTAATGTGAAAGTCCAAATGATAGACTAAGTCATGATCTCTAACCTTTTTGTCAATTCGCCAACTTTTCCATGGGTTCACCGAGGTTTACTGTCTCCGACTTCATAATTTCTTGAGTCCAATGGCGGTCTAAGTCGTACTCGCCGACTTCTTCCTCGAGTTACCAGTTATACATTTATCTCACCAATCTACACTTTTCAAATACGCTACACACTTTAACCTAGACAAGAAACACATAATTATTTCTAAAAATAAAGCAACCCCCCTCCTTGTTATCTCGGGTTTGAATGAGATGATATCTTACCCGTTTGGGTATCCAACTTCTTGATAGAGACAAAGTGGAAGTAAGTGATAAGGGTCGATATATCTTCCTTCATTTATTTCAATATTTTATCTGACCCTTCAAATATGTTAAGACTCAGATAGAGCATATCCTCAGACCGATCACCCTCAGAATCTTTGGGATTTTGACGCTCGTGGCAGGGGAGGAACATACCTATCATTCTCCCCATATATTTCCTTCTAAGTGGGGTTACAATCCCTCCACTCTCTTTCATTATCTCTCAAGCCTTCATCGTTGTTCCAACCTTGGTTACCACCCTGCCTCGGGTAGTTTGCACGATTGAAACCTCCTTGGCTGGATAGGATGTTCACCTCCTTGTAGTACAAGGCTTCAAACTTGGCCTCTTTGAGGTTTACACACTTAACACCCACAGGATTGACACTTCTAGCACCATCTCTCTTGACATTTTTGGATAAAATGTCAACTTGATTCATAAATTTTGCCATGTTTTGGTCCTTTCTTGATCTTTCTCAAGTTGTTCCTTTGTCAACTTAAAAGTGAGAGGGAGACGTGATCCTTGTGGATGTACCATGCCTGGTTAATTTTGGTCATACCATCCAAGAGTTGGGCTCATATGAAGTAAGGTTGTTGCATCAAACCTCCAAGAGGAAGTTGTTCAGCTACTCCCATATTCACCGAATCAAGGCTTTGGTAAAAGTATTGTAACAAAATTTTGTCAGGAAAACAATGAGTTTGGCATTGCAGCACCAACTTCTTATATCCTTGACAAGTATCATGAATTGTCTCACCCTACAAACTCTTAAATCTTTGTAAGTTATCTCGAAGTGTCATAATCTTCCAAGGAGGGAAAAATCACACATGAAAAGTAGTGACAAGCTCTTCCCATAAAGTGATGGAGTCTCTTGGTAATTCAGCCAACCACTTATATGTTTCTCCTATTAAAGAAAAAGGGAACAACCTCAACCCTACCAACTCTTAGGATATATTCCTAAAGGAGAACGGCAGGCAAACATCAAAAAAGTTTCTTATCTTCTCATGGGGATCCTTATGATCCAACCCACCAAACAACCCTTACAATTTCAATAGTTGCAACATGGTTCTTGTAATGTGGAATAAAGTGTTCCATTCAGGCAGAATTAAGCGAATGGCACCAATTCCACCAATTATATAAGGGTCATTAACATTTGGCTCATTGACATCGTTGAGGTTGCCGATGTCATCTTCGTGTCCCACTTGTCTAACATTGCTTACATTGACACTCAATTCCTCTATTCAACAACCAATACGAAAACTAAAACCAAAAGTAAGTAGGTTCAACAATGGCTAACAAGAACAAAATTCAACTTCCATAAAAGAATCTTAACCAACGCCGCTATTTTGACTAATGGTGTTTCAAAGACACTTCATCCAATTCTAAGTGTCAACGGTCATTAACTAGTATATAACCCAACAAAGTGAGTTATGGTCGAATCCCACATGGAGTGGTACATGTTTAAGATTCAATTAAGAAGTTTGACTATGTTCAAATAATTCATAGAAATAAAAGTTATTAAGTAAAATCGTTATTCAAATTAGATAGTGACACGAATGTTAAATGGGGGATTTGGTTTTGAATTATCAAGTAAAAACAATAGGAAATAATACAAAATAACAATAATGAGACGAGTTATTGGGACGTGATTCCATTATAGGCTAATGTAGACAAATGGGTAATTGCAACGGTTAGAAAATAACTAAATATTAGTGAGTAAGCTAGACTATAGAGGAAGTAAACTTTCTCTCGAACAATTTACCCCGAATCAAGTCAGTTTCTCTTGAACATCAACAAGCATACAAAATAAGAACAATACACACCTTAGTCCATTCACTCTCTCAAGTTAAATGCATGGAATTAGGTTTAGGATTCAAATTGTCGCGCTAAACCCAGGTCAACGCAATACCCACTGACTATTAATCAATACCTTTAGTTCTAAATTCTCTTTATTGAGCGGTCCAACAACACAAAGTTAGAACTTCATTTGAAACTAAAATCATTAAATTAATTCATAATTAATGATTAAACTCACTTCCAAATAGCATTTAAACTAAAAATTAGCAATAAAAAGATAAAAATCTTTATCAAATTGAGTCTCCATCAATTGGTTAAGATTGATTTCATCTTTACAATGTTCCAATTCAAAGAATCTCAAAGTACCACTTCTAACTTCTCAAAAGTGAAAAACTTTGATTCTCCAAATCTTAGGAAAAACTAGAGAAAACATGTCTCAAAACTCATAATAATAAAAATTCGATATGAAAAATTGTCAATTGATAAAATTTGATACTAGACTAAATGTTCAAAAATGTATTTATACTCATGAAAAATGTGATGTGAAGAGCCACTCAAAGCAGTAAGTCGAGCTTGTTGATCCACTCAGTGATCTTCCCTGTGGTTAATTCCATCATTGTTTTGACTTGGTCGTCAGCATTCTCAAGGTCTGTAAGTTTGGGCAATCTAACACTGCATTGTAGAACCAATCCGCGGCCCACCAACTGCTCTTTTCTCTCACCAACATGGTTCGTTCCTTCAAGGCTTGGTGCACTAGAACTTTAGATGGTCAAATAGCTATTCGGCGATTTGCCAAGTGAACTTAATGATTACTAGGCTTGCCTTTCTTCATTCTTTCAGCCAATTTTGTTCCTTTTTGCAAATGAGTGGCCTTGATTTGTTCCTTGATCTATATACATGGAAATCAAGAGTTTTACATCAGCTATTGGCACAAAATATGCATTTGAGAACACTAAATCTATACAAATAAAGCCCTAAATGAGGTAAAATCTCATACTCATTAAGTAGCCTCTCTATAGATAAGAAAAATGAGACACGGAAAAGGCATAGTTGTAGTTGTCAGGAAGGACCTCTCATCTATCTCCACTATAATAATCTGGGAGAAGACAATATTCAGCACTGCCTTCAGTGGCGCAAACATAACTGCACTATCCCAAGTAACAACATTGTCTACTTGTGTGGGAGACAGTCTTGCTCGTATGATGGACCGGCAGAAATTAGATGCAAAACTTAGAGTCGTCTTTCGAATAGGTTGTGTCATGTCATAAATCCATTTGGTTCTCTCCCGCTCCTCAACTATATGGAGAACCATCCATCATAATAATATACTTACTGTTTGGGGTCCCAAAAGAATCCCTGCTCTACACTACTCCCATCTAATGGTCGTACTCAATTGTATTATTTAGACGAGCATGTGTCGGGCCATAACTAAAATGGAATATGCTGGTTGTGATAGATTAATGGGAATATTTCCACCAAAGTAGTTGGAAATTGGGATGAGCCAATGGATTAGTTCGTGGTGTCATAGTACTCTCCACACTACCAGCAATGGAAGCGTAGAACTGCTGAACCATATTTGATATACGTACCTGGATTCTCCGCCATCCACTCACATTTGTTCCGTTTAAGTATCTCATGAGTCTCATGAACTTTGTGGAGGTCCCTGAAAGCACCCTTCATTTTTCAGTTATGGTCTGCACAATCTTTTATTGCTCATTAATTTGTTGCCCATCTGCGTAAGTATGTACATCCCGTGGATGCACCACTTGTTCAACTCTGTGGAAAAACATACCAACTCTTACACCAGGAGGGTCATGTGCCTCACCGGTACTAGTAGCACTAGAGGTCGAGGCGGAAACTATATCAAATCTAGATCTAGACTATGAATCCCTTTTCTAAGCATTTAAACGTTGGGCCCCCTCTTAATACTTGGAGCATCATCATGAATGGTGGAATTATCTTAATCTAACACCATGACCTGTCTAGAGTGGTGCATTGTAGTCCGAGGTATCATGAGGGAGCCTCTAGTATGCTCAGGTTTATACTTCGACCTACTTGACTCTTCAAGCGTTCAATGAAAGGGTGACACAGACTTGGATTTTCCCTGCCTTTATAGGTATTAACTTGATTTGGCGTCATTTCACCTATAAGAGACTTGTTATTATTCAAAGTACTCAAAATAGACCAAGAAACAAAACTAAACAAAGTTGAGAACTTGAAAAAAAATCTGGACATTGTATGTTTATGGGACCTACGGTTAGTACCTATGGGTCATCGAGTGAACGACCAACAGTTAGTGCCCACTGTAAGTGAAGAAGTCACAGTTGTGGTCCTAGATGCTGGAATGAAAGTTTGCCATAATGGTTTGTCGATCGAATGATAAACCGTAAGCCAACCCATAGTTCACAACTTAGGCTACTGGATTTTGTGGTTGATCAACGAAACCATACATACGCTCCGTAGGTTTCCCCACGACCTGTAATAGTTTCAAATTAGTATATACATCACAATAACATTATTTTAACAACCAACGCACTCAAGAACATGCATTTCAACATATTTTCATTTTATTCTATCGTTCCTATGGTTCCAATCATGTAATTCATACATATGATAATTTTTATTTCAAAACCCTAAGTCAAGAGAACAACTAGAATGTAACAATCACGTGGTTTCATCAAAATAATCAAATGAACTTACTAAACCAACGTTGCAAAGATATTTTATAACTACTTATGTTGAACTCAACAAGCAATTTATACCCCAAGGTCAAGTATAAACTTTGAGTTCAACTACAAAATTAAATAGTTCAAGATCTAAATCAATACTTTTGAAAGCATTACAAAGTTGTGTGAGTGTGTTTCTTACACCTTTGAAATCAAATTAACTTGACACCGAACCCAAAACTTTTTCTTTAGTAGACAGCGATTTGGGGAAAAAGGAAATGAGAGAATATGGAAGTGAAGGAAGTGAAGGAATATATATGTGATTTGGTGGGCTTAAAATGTTGGTTATGTGTTGGATGAGTTATCTTTAGGTTGTGACATTTGATGAAGAAGAAGGAAATGAGGGGATTTTTACAAAATGAAGGGTTCTGGTTTTTTCTACTAGCAGGTTAGGTCGTTTGTTTTACTAGTCTTGGTCGACAAAATCCTGTCGATAGTCCGTGATTAAATTTATGTTCCAAGGGTAGTTTCGAGGTTCCCCTTACACTAAGTTGAATTTCATAATACATACTTAGGATCCACGGATGCCATCTAAGGTTTGTCGATAGAATGACAGACCGTCTATGGGAATTGTAGACCCTTGAACCAACAATTTTTAAAGATTATTCTTTATTTCCTATACACGTAGACTTCTTTTCTTTTATTTTCCTAAATTTTCTGGAAATGGACTCTATACTACCCTAATCTAGCCAATACTAAGACTCAATAAAACATAAAATTCAATAGAAAATCCTAACAAATCCTAAAAATCACTAAAAAAAATACTTATATTGGCTAGATTTTACATCTTTGATTGCCCCAAAGTAGCTTGATCTAACATGTGGCACGAAGCAGACCCCTTCATTACTTAGACTTCATCAAGATCTCATTCTTTTATCACCTCTTTCACTTCCTCAAATTTCCCCAAATAGATTTTGATCCTTTGACCATTCACCTTGAACCTTGTTCATTCATCCTTCTCAAGTTTAACCGTTCTGCGCGAAAATACTTCTACCACTTTAAATGGTCCAGTCCTCTTGGACTTGAGCTTACCAGGAAACAAGCACAACCTTGAATGGAAAACGAGCACCAAATCATCGGAAATAAACTCACGCTTTTCAATCTTTTGATCATGGTACTTCTTCATCTTCTACTTATACAAGGTTGAACATTCATATGTTGTTACGCAAAAATCATCGATCTCATTCATTTCATTCAATCTTGGATTTGATGCAGCATCTTAATCAAAATTCAGCTTCTTGAGTGCCTACATCGCTTTGTGCTTTAAATCTATAGGCAAATTATAAGACATCCTAACAAATTGGTAGGGGTACATACCCATATAGCATAATCAAGCCTTCTTAACCAATCAATTTTGTTCACATTCAATCTTTGAAAGGATCTGCCTAATCTCTTACTTGATACTTCAACTTGCCTACTAGACTGGGGATGATAAGAAGTTGCTACAATGTGACAAACACCAGACTTCTCAATCAATACCTTGAATAACCTGTTACAAAGGTGAGAACCTCCCGCTAATAATCGTCCGTAGTGTACTAAATCTTGAAAAGATACTCTTTTCAGAATTGCGGTGACACTCTTTTCTTTATAGTTTGAAAGTGAAATATCTTCCACCCATTTAGACACATAGTCAACAGCTACATGTATGTACCTCAATCCATTCCAACTCACGGACAAACCCATGAAGTCAAGACCCCAAACATCAAACAACTCAACCAACAGTATATAGGATTCATTTGGAGTTCTTTCTTCCCTGAAATACTTCCTCTCTTTGGCAGTGATTAAATGAATTGGTGAAATTATGACCATCTTTGTGATTAGTAGGACAATTATACCTATACAACAAGATCATATGAGCTGTCCAGATACCACTATAATGTCCACCAATAAGAGATAAATGGAAAGCTTCCAATATACTCATCATTTAGACCTTGAGCACGAAGCGACGAATAATCCCATCAACACATATACGAAACAAGTAAGGATCTTCTTAAAAAAAATTCTTCACATCATACATAAATATTCTTCTTTGGTGGAACAAAAAATCCGAAGGCACCAAATCACTTGTCAAATAATTGGCAAAATGTGAGAACCAAGGGATAAGATCAAAAGAAGAGTTAGTACTTGTTAATCGGGGAATGCATCATTTATCTCAACTCCATTAGCTAACTTCATCATTGCCTCTTCTTCTAATCTGGACAAGTGATTGGCCACCTGGTTTTATGTCCCCCTTCTATCTTTCACTTCAAAATTGAATTCCTGCAGCTACAATACCCAACTAATCAGCCTTGGTTTTGCATCTTTCTTTTCCATAGGATAACTCCATGTTGAATGATCAGTATGCGTAATGACTTTAGTGCCAAGCAAATAGCATCTAAACTTTTAAAAATCAAAGACTACAGCAAGCGATTCTTGTGTAGTAACTGTATAGCTCTTTTGAGAAGCATCCAAAGCTTTTATTGCGTAGTGTATAGGATGAAGAAACTTCCCTCCCCTCTTCCCCAATAATACTCCAAGTGTCACCACACTCGCATCACACATCACTTCAAACGATTGTCCCTAATCTAGTGAAATAATGATTGGTGTAGAAATCAACTTTTCTTTTAGCCCTTCAAATGCTCTAAGAAAAGTATCATCGAGCTCAAACTTCGACTCATTTTCAATTATTTTGCACAATGGGTGTGTAATATATAAGAAATCATTTATGAACCTCCTATAAGAACCTACATGCCCTAGAAAATTCTAACACCTTCTACAGATATTTGTGGTGGCAGATTTTATATCACTTCAACTTTTTATCTATCAACTTCGATTCCATTTGCCAAATTTTATGGGCAAGAACCATAGCCTCTTTTACGATAAAGTGACATTTCTCCTAGTTGAGCACAAGATTTCACTCTTCACACTTTTTAGCACTTGACCTAATTTCATAAAGCAATTATCAAACGAGAACCAACAACTGATAAGACATCCAAAAATATCACTATTATGTCCTCCATCATATCCAAAAATATAGACATTATGAAAAGCTGAAAAGGTTGGCGCATTACACAACCCAAATGGCATCCTCTTGAAAGAAACATATGTGCAAGTACAAGTGAAAGTAGTCTTCTCTTGGTCTTATGGAGCTATGGAGATTGATTGTATCCTACCATCTAGAAAACAATACCAATCCTTTACAACAAACAGTCTAATTTGGCCCATGAACGATATAGGAAAGTGATATTTCTCAATCCACGCATTCAACTTGCAATAATCCATACAAACTCTCCAGCTAGTTATCAATCTCATTGGGATGAGCTCATTTTTTAGCATTTGGAATTACAGTGATTTCTCTTTTCTTTGGCACGCATTGCACTAGACACACCCAACTACTATCAGCAATAAATATATATAACTCCAATATCTAACACTTTATTATTTCCTTCTTCACAACCTCTTGCATCGCTTGATTTATTTGGTGCTCAATGTTTTGCTTGCTATCCGACATGAGTTTAATCTTGTGAGAACAAATACCCAATGGAATACCAATATGTCAGCAATAGTCCATCCTATAGCCTTTTTGAATCTGTTTAATACCCATATCAAAGCCTATATTTACCCTTCATTTAAATCAGCATCAACAATAATAACTGGCAAAGTATTATTTTGGCGCAATAATAAATACCATAAATGGGATGAAAGAGCTTTAAATTCCAGTTTTTGAGGCTATTCAATATCAATAGATGGTTTTGCAAATGAGTGTCTCGGTTCTTCACAAGAAAAGTCTACCCCATCATGTGCAACAACTATCTGATCATATTCATTAATAACATGTCCATCAAAGTTCATGATCATAATCGTAATGCTTCAACACTTAATCTCTCTTCAATACACAATTCTGGTTTTTTCTGAACAACATGATTCACCACTAACACCAACTAAGATCACTTTCATGCTTCATTGGTCTACTAGTATTAAAAGTTAGCTCTTCATTGTTTAATTGAACTTCATTTTCCCTCTTTCCATATCAACCAAAGCACGCCCAATATCTCTTAAATACACACTTTTGGTTTTTCCTCAACAATAATATTCACCACTAACATCAACTTAATATCACTTTCATGTTTCATTGATCTACAAATATTGAAAGTTACCTCTTCATTGTTTAAATGACTCCACATATCCTCTTTCAAATCACACCCAGTAGCAAGTAATGGTCCCCCTAAGATGATAGCGACCTCAAAATCAAATTCACAATCTAATATCACAAAGTTTGCCGGAGAGATGAACACCTCAACTTTCACAAGCACATGTTGCAGTACCCAATCAATTTCTTCACAACTTAATCTGTCATAAGTAGCCGTACTACCGTCGATTTGGTGAGATCATAAGCCTTACTTCTTGTATATAGACAATGGCATCATATTAATACTAGTTCCCAAGTCACGTAGGGACTTTGAAAAATGCAACATAATAATAGTACATAGAATAGTGAATGCACCAGCGTCTTCCAATTTCTACATTAATGATCTAGTAGCAATAGCGCTACTATGTTGCTACTTGTAATCACCTTTGAAAATGATATCGCTATTCTTAATCACCAAATATTTTGTCAATTTCGTGTAACCCGACATTTTCCCAAGCGCATCAATCAAAAGAACATTTATGGACAGCTTCTTCAAAATAGCTGGGAACCCTCGATACTTACCTTTTTCCTCTTTTTTTACCAACCTTTTTGGGAAGGCAGTGGAGGTATCGGCAGATGGATGATATTTTGTGTCACCCCATCCTCCTTCTCATTCTTATCTTTCAGCTTCTCAAATACCTCAACTTTATCGTCATCTTTTTCTTTCACCCTTTCCTAAAAGTAAGCATAGGAGGTTCTATAGTCTGTTTTCGGCGCCTGTAGTAACTGTCCTACAATGCCCCTCACTCTTAGGATTATAGATAGTATTTCTAGGAAGTGTACCTTGCTAACGGGTATTTTCACTTACAGATAACTGGCTCAGCTGCTCAATTTGTTTAATTGATTATACATGTGCCTCAATTTTTTGACTAATGCCCGATAAATCATTACGCATCTTTTAAATTATCATCAATTGAATCAAATATTTTAATCAGCTTGTTCATGATATCTTCAATGTGATTCATACTCCAGAATCTTGATTCCCATGTGGAAGAGAGCGTACCATTCTTGTTGCCATATCCATTCCGGTTATAGCTGTTGTCATGATAATAGTTCCCATCATGGACATGGTTCCGTTTGCGATTGTATTTACCATAGCTCCAACCTTGGTTCCAAGTATCTGAATTGAATACTTGGGTGTTGGTACAGAAATCCTCTGCTTGATCATTCACAATATTCACATCTTCCTCATAAGTGTACTCATCAGCAGGTGGTGCTCTATTTAAGTAGTTCATGGAATTCACTTTCTCTACACTTCTGCTCACATGTTTCAACACCAGCCAACCTCTATTTTCAATTGGTCCATCTCCTTACAATTATCATCATTGTACTGACTTGGTGCAACTTGGACTGCAAACATATATTCCTTCCGATATTTGATATTCTAGTTCTCCATGCGTTGTTATTCTTAGAGATTTTTTCAAGTTTCTCAACAATTGCTTGAAATATGTTAGCCCCACAGAAATGGTATCTAGCACAGTTTTTCCATGAGCATCTTTCCCTATATAGAAATACTCATTCAGTGAATCGTCATCTATGTGAGGGTTAGGCACACTCTTCATAAACCCAGTGAATCTATCCCAAAAGCTTTTAACTGATTCACCGTGCAATGCTATGAATTTATAGAGTTTATCCTTGAGGTTCAACTTTTTGGACAATGGAAAGTACTTATTTAAAAATACCTTGTGCAACCCATCCCAAGTAGTTATTGAGTTGTATAGCAACTCAGACAGCCATATAGTAGCATCACACGTAAACAAAAGTGAAAACACCCTTAAACCGATTGCATCAATGTTTAAGTTGGCCGTCCCACATTACTCATACAGAAACTCTTCACTTTATTACTCGTATAAGAATATGGATCCTCTAAAGGTAATCCATCAAAAATAATCCTACAGATATAAGAATTTGTATCAAACTGTTGTTTACCACAAAAGTATGTTCGTGAGGTAGTGTGAGAACAATGATAAAAAAACCAATTGATACTACAGTATTATAATGAACCTTGTATTTTCACACACATTATGTGTGGCTGATTTTGCACTTCATCAGCATTATTAACTTGAGAATTTCCTTAAACATTTATAGGCACTTCTACAGCTCGAGGAAGTTGCACCTCCAACAACAGCCCCTTGACCCGCTCCGATTGGATCCTTCAGTACCTCAAGATTTTGACCTTTTTCCAGCCATTGTTCTCAGAGTTCTTCTTAATCTAGGATCCTGAGGGGTTAGGGGATTGCCTTGACTCTATATACTTGGCATACACTAGAAGTAAGACCTATAAAAATAAACAAAAAAAAAACAGAACATATTTCAAGAAATAATTGACTATAAGTCAATAACGAAATTAGTCTAATCTAAAAGCCTTATTTCCCAACAACGTTGCCAAAATTTGATACGTCTAAATTACATATCCCTAAAGAAGTGTAATCGGTCATTGCCAATTAAAGAACCTAACTGCGGTAAGAATCGTTCTCATGAGGAATATGGTCTAGACTTAGGCTAATTCACAATTAATTGTACTTTTGGTCAAGTTTATTTTCGTTAAAAGGGGGGATTTGTAGTTAAACTAATAGTAGATTGATTTGCAGTAACAAGTAAGCAGGATTCCCAGTTTGCAATATCAATATGAGATGAAAATTAGGGCACATGTATTCCTCACAAGTTTCTAACATTGAAATCCTAATAACAATAACTCTTTCCTAGTGTTAACATAAAAGGTTGGTAAGTTAGGTATCTCCTAAGTGATTGGTCATCGAAGTCGGGATTTTCACCCCGCAACTTGGTCGGTCTATGGGTGTATAATTTACTAACCCTTACCATTAACCCCATATTATCCCCGTTGTAGGTACGTTAGGCTATTAGACATCGAATTATCGTGCTAAATCTATGTTGTTCAATCTCTTTCTCATTCATTACTTCCTTTATCAGGCAATTAGGAATGAGGCGAGTTCTAAAGCTACGCACCGTTAAAAAGCATTCAAATGAAAGGATTAACAATACATGCATAAAACCTATTTCAAAATTACTTAATTATTAGTCTTACGTTGTTAATTACTCGTGGTTTCCACAACCCTAGTTGTGGATTTAGCTATTCATCCTTGAATTATAACAATTCATAATAGGGTTAATAATATTAATCACGAACTTATAATTAGAATAGATGAAATGCATAATGTTGAATTGAAGAATAAACACACATTGCGTAACCAAAACTTCAAGATTTAAATGTCAAAAGTGTTTGCAAAATAATTCTCAAACCTAAAAAAAAGTATCACAAATATCTAACAACCCAAAAACTAAAATTAAAATTAATATGTATAGAAAATAAGTCCTCAAATAAGTAGGAAAAAGAAGATGGGGGAAATTCGATTTGGGTAGTGTCGTCGACAGGTGGCCACCTACAGCTTGTTACGTGAACAACGGCTCGTGGGTGCCATTGTTGCTCAACATTTGGCCAAAAATCATGTGGATGCCAACAATGGTAACGACCTATGGCTCGTAGTTCTAAGAACGGTTAGTCTTGTTCACTCGTCGTTCATGTACTGGAACCTATCTTCTCTGAAGTCATCGACGACTCGACATCGACGGTCCGCCATCTGAATCACGGATCATCATTACCCTCTATGGTTCTACATTTAGTCCATTTTCCTAGAAACTCCATCCACTCCTTCTACCTACGGCTTGCCAAATGAACGACGACTCATAGGCGAGCTCGTTTGTTTCCCACTTACCGTTGTTTCAAACACTTTTCACACCACTGCTCCAAAATTTATTTCCTACAAAATTAGATCAAAATACCATCACATATAAAAATAGAAGTCCCAAAGCACATGTAGAACTCCAAGTTTAATTTGCCATAAATACGGTAAATTCACGATAAATCAACGAGTGATCCGGCGAGCCCCACTAATATTATGACTACGTTTACAAATAAATTTTTATTTATTTTGCAAAATGTATAAATAACTGAAAAAGAAAGAGAAAACTCACCAGCATTCCTCGCAATTAGAGTGCAAAAGAACATTCTAAAAGTTTTATCTTTTGAGCAAGCCTTGTAATACAATTTTGTGGGGTTTCGGTATATGTTCTTATATTTTTAAAGTTTGAATTCGCCAATTGATATGGTGGATAAAGTTTTTTTTGTATAATTTATGTAAATTTCCGTATGATTAGTTAAAACCACGATTCTAGTTGAGTGTAATTAAAGTCATGTATTGATCAATTTGGTGGATTTTAGCGTATTTCTCTGTTTTACATTAGTTTTCACGAATTTAAATTGATTTTTATGTGTTACTTTATGAATTGAGGTTGCAGACTTGATTCTACTTTATATCTTTCTGCATTGCTTAAAAAGATTTACATGAAGTAAATGATTACTTTGATTCTTGCATATTAGATTTGAATTTCGTGCTTGCTTGAATATATAGATAAATTTGGGGTTCATGTTTGCTTGAATAGTGAATTTGGAGTTTCATTTCTTAATGTTGGAATTACTAGAAAAAGAGAATATATGCCAAGGTAATAGATTGTTTAGCATATTCTACACGGGAGGCTTTGAAAAAAGCTTCTATGATGAGCATTGAGAAATGCAATACTATGTTTTAGATTAATGTATTCCATCAATGAGCAACTAATGTTAATGAGCAATCATATCGATCCATTATTTGAAATCAGTACCCACTTCCGCACACTCCTAAATTGTTACCCCCCTCTTGCAAAACTCTTGTTTTGATTATCCTTGCTAAAATTGATTCCTAAATTACTTTTAATTGACAATTGGTATCATCCAAGTTTGTTTATGTTGAACACTTGTTATTATTTCACTATAAGCGATTAAATCACAATTTAACTTCTTAATTGAATTGTTAACTATATCACTTCACGAGGGATTCGACACCAACCTAATACGTTAGATAATTATATTGTTAATGGTCTTCTGCTCATTGAATTACTGTACGAGTAATCTGAGTGTTATGACATAGCAAGTCATGAATGACTTGAAATCATTATAAAAACATTCTAAACAACGTAAAGAAGGTATTAAAAAGGAAATGACCTAGAGGGTCATTTCATCTTTAGAGCGAGACGACAACAGTAATGTGTGACTCTCTTGAGTTGTTTACTAGGAATGACACATGTGAACAATTTAATTTTTATGCATGGTTTATATAATGTGTCTATGATTTCCATGTCGAAAGTGTTTTGAGTTTTTAGAGTCGTAATTATATTCAAATTACATTTTAAAAAGTTATTTAAATGTATAATTCATATTTATTTAAATATAATAATTAAGATAAATTACTTAATTAAATGCCCTATCAATAAAAAATATATGTTAAGATAACAAAATTAATGTGTGTTGTTCTTGGATTGATGTTAATTAGGATTAACAAAATGTTTGTGATTTTTATAATAGTAAGGTAAGTATTTGATAATCATGTACCTTTACAAAAATTCAAATTAAGTATTTAAGATACATATTATTTCTTCTAAAATATTAATGAATAAACATATGAGTATATAAAATAGTTGATAAATATCATAAAAATAAAAATAATATTAATAAATAAACATACTAATGTAAAAATAGTTGATAAATATTATTAAAAAAATAAGTAATCTTTTAACCTGATTAATTATTGTAACGACCTGTTTAGTCGTTTTAAGCAGCAGATTTTATTTCCGGAAAAACTGGCTAAGACTACGGACACCACGACGGACCGTCATAGGCACGACGGTCCGTCGAGGGTGTCTCGTCCCAGAACACTTAGAATTCTGAAATTTGGGTATTAAAATCGACTCTCTGTAATCTGTGACGGACCTGCAGGACGTGCCGTCACAGCTACGACGAACCGTCGTGAGCTCCCGTTGCAAAACACTTCAACTCTTGAGAATTTGGTACGGGGAACGAGTCTTTGAACGTCGTGACGGAAGTGCAGGACGGACCGTCACATGTGTGACGGACCGTCACAGACTCCTTAGTGAAAATGGAGTTCTGGTCCTTACGACGACCTGTATGACGGACCGTCACAGGCACGACGAGCCGTCACAGGTTGCGTAATCCCAGTCGGAGTCGGATTTCTTTACACGTTTTAAGGGACCTTTTGGACTATTCTTTCCTTAATTATAAAGTTAGAGGGTTAATATTAATAAGTCTAATTACTTGGGGGTTAAAAGAGGTAACCTTAAGTTAATTAGTGGGTTATTATTGTCATCCTCTACACTTAATTATATGTTAATTAGGGTAAAAGAAAGAGGGTTTGAATAAAGAAAACAGAAAGAACAAAGAGAAAGAGAGGATTGAACAAGAAAGGAGGAAAACACAAGGCTTTGGGAAATTCTTGCTTGATCACTCGTCTTCGGTGGAGGTAGGTTATGGTTTTTACGATATTCGTAGTGAACTCTTAATAGTGAATGATATGTATTGATAGTATTGTAAACCCTGTTATATGCTTAATTGTATGCTTGCATGATTGTGATTATGGAACTGTGATAAAATAGGCATGATGAAGCTATTGAATCCTAAATCTTGAAAGAAACCCTAATTCACTTGTTAATGATGATGCCTTAGTGTAAAAGAAGGCTTGATAAATTATATAATGAGATTGATGATGCCTTAGTATAAAAGAAGGTTTGATAAATTATATAATGAGATTGATGATGCCTTAGTATGAAAGAAGGCTTGATGAATTAGGGGATCGGGTGCCACGTTCCGGTACCAGGATAGAATGAGGATCGGAGTGTCACGTTCCGACACCAGGATAGTATATGGATCGGGTGCCACGTTCCGGTACCAGGATAGAATGAGGATCGGAGTGTCACATTCCGACACCAGGATAGTATATGGATCGGGTGCCACGTTCCGGTACCAGGATAGTATATGAGGATCGGAGTGTCACGTTCCGACACCAGGATAGTATAGGGATCGGGTGCCACGTTCCGGTACCAGGATAGTATATGAGGATCGGAGTGCCACGTTCCGGCACCAGGGTAGGATATGGATCGGAGTGTCACGTACCGACAGAAGAGGAAGAAAGATAATGAATCTTGAAAGATGTAAATATACTCAATCTAATGAACCCAATTCCCAAATGAGTATGGTATTGAGGCTTGAGTCCTCATGTGTGAACTTAACGGTAATTGTTAATGATATAGTACTTGTTGTTGCTACATGTTAAGCATCATAGTTGATTTTATAATATTACTTGATGTATATTATCTTTTATTTTGAGTTGGCCGATGATATCTACTCAGTACTTGTGGTTGTACTGACCCCCTACTTTTATGTTTTCTTCTTTGCTATTTGTGGAGTGCAGCAAACGTGCCGTCGTCTTCAACTCAACAGTAATTCTAGCCAGTCTTCGTCACACCGGATCTTCAGGGTGAGCTAATGCTTCTAGCTTGGACTGGATCTTCTTCTTCAAGTCTTGATTCCTCGAATTTCCGGCATGGACTAGTTTTGTACTTGTTTTTGTTTTCTTAGACACTCTTAGTTTAGTAATTTGAGGATAGATTTTCTTGTGGTGATGACTTCCAGATTTTGGGGATAATAATAATAGTTTTGAATTGTTTTTATTAATGAGTTTAAGTCTTCCGCATTATTTTCTGTTGATATACATTGAAATGTTAAGGTTTAGATTGGTTGGTTCGCTCACATAGGAGGGTAATTGTGGGTGCCAGTCGCGGCTCGGTTTTGGGTCGTGACAAACTTGGTATCATAGCATTAGGTTCATTGGTCTCATCACACAAGAACGAGTCTAGTAGAGTCTTAAGGAACGGTAGGGGGACGCCTTTACTTTTCTTTGAGAGGCTATAGGACTTTAGGAAAATTCCATTCTTTCATTCTTTCTTTCGTGCTACTACTTGAGTCCAATTGGTATCTAGGTGATACAAATTGGTATCTGACCATCTTCACTCTATTTCGCAGATGGTTAGTACTAGAGCAACGACCGCGCCAGCAGCGACACCGGCACGGCAAGAAACGTCTGAGCCAGCCACTGGGGTTGTGGCTCGAGGAAGAGCAGTGGCAAGAGGTCGTGGAAGAGGTCGTGGGAGGACATCCTCTAGAGGAAGAGGACGAGCACCTAGCCCATCTGATACTAGGGCGGTGACTCCTCCACCGACCGAGGAGGTGATAAGAGAGGGTGAGGAAGGGGAGAATGAACAAGTGCAAAATGAGGAATTGCCACCCCAACCTACCCCAGAGATGATCAATCAGGTTCTTGCTTATCTTAGCGGGTTATCTGATCAGGGTCAGGCACCTCCAGTGGTTTCTGCACCAACACCTCCGGTTTCAGAGATACGACATGCGGCTACTATGGCTCCTCGTATGGATGCCTCATTGGACATAGGCACGTTTCCACGTCTGACTACTGGGCCTATAATGACACATGATCAGCATGAACTTTTCAGTAAGTTCTTGAAATTGAAACCTCCAGTCTTTAAGGGTGCAGAATCAGAGGATGCCTACGATTTTCTGGTTGATTGTCATGAGCTACTACACAAGATGGGTATAGTAGAACGGTTTGGCGTTGAGTTCGTGAGCTATCAGTTTCAAGGGAACGCCAAAATGTGGTGGCGGTCACATGTTGAGTGTCAACCGACAGAGTCAATGCCTATGACTTGGGCATCATTCTCTAGCTTGTTTATGGAGAAGTATATCCCAAGGACTTTGAGAGATAGAAAAAGGGATGAGTTCTTGAGTCTAGAGCAAGGTAGAATGACGGTTAATGCATATGAGGCTAAATTCCGTGCATTATCCATACATGCCACCCAACTTTGTTTCAGTCCACAAGAACGGATTCGCCGTTTTGTGAAGGGGTTGAGGTCAAAATTGCGGATTTCAGCCTTACAGGTAGCGCTACGGCAAAATCCTTCAAGAGGTGGTAGACTTTGTGATAGAGTGGAAGGAGTGAAGCCAGATGACTTCACCACGACATCGACATCAAAGAGGTTTCGAAAGGGAGGTGAGTTCAACGGTTCGTATACTAGAGGACAGAGTTCTGGAGGCTACTCAGTTCGACCAATTCAGTCTTCACTACAGACTGTAGTTGGGGGTCCACCTCAGACCGGTCAACACTTCTCTGAGAGGCCGATGCTTGAACCCAGAGAATGTTATGGATGTGGGGAGATTGAACACATTAAGAGGTATTGTCCAAAACAGAGTTACAGAACCCCACTAGCTAGAGGTAGAGGTGGTCATGGTAGAGGCCGTTATTCTGGAGGGCGTGGTGGCCGAGGTAATGGTGGTCACCAAAACGGCAGAGGTGAAGGGCAAACTGGAGGCCCTACATCACAACATGGTAGGGGCAACGGGCAGACAAACGAAAGGCCCCATTGTTACCTTTTCCTGGGAGATCTGAAGTGGAGACATCAGATGCTGTCATCACAGGTAATCTTTTGATTTGTGATTGCATGGCTTCCGTATTGTTTGATCCTGGATCCACATTTTCATATGTATCGTCCTCATTTGCTAATGGTCTTAATTTACATTGTGAATTACTTGACATGCCTATTCGTGTTTCTACTCCGGTAGGTGAGTCGGTGATAGTTGAAAAAGTATATAGGTCTTGTTTAGTGAATTTTGTGGGGAGCGACACTTATGTAGATTTGGTTATCTTAGAAATGGTTGATTTTGATGTAATTCTGGGTATGACTTGGCTTTCTCCGAATTTTGCAATATTGGATTGTAATGCTAAAACTGTGACGTTAGCCAAGCCTGGTACAGATCCGTTAGTGTGGGAGGGCGACTACACTTCCAGTCCGGTTCGTATCATCTCCTTTATTCGTGCTAGGAGAATGGTTAGCAAAGGGTGTTTAGTTTTCTTGGCACATCTCAAGGATGACACTACACAGGTACCTCCAATTGAATCAGTTTTAGTAGTCCGAGAGTTTTTGGATATGTTCCCTGCAGATCTTCCGGGTATGCCACCAGATAGGGATATTGACTTCTCTATTGATCTTGAACCGGGTACTCGCCCCATTTCTATACCCCCTTATAGAATGGCTCCCGCGGAGTTAAGAGAGTTAAAGGCCCAACTTCAAGAGTTGTTGAGCAAAGGCTTCATTCAACCAAGTGCATCTCCTTGGGGTGCTCCGGTGTTTTTGTGAAGAAGAAGGATGGGAGCTTTCGGATGTGCATAGACTAACAGACAACTGAACAAGGTAACTATTAAGAACAAGTACCCCATTCCTCGCATTGATGACTTGTTCGATCAGTTACAAGGTGCTTGTGTCTTCTCTAAAATTGACTTGAGATTCGGTTACCATCAATTGAAAATACGGGCAGTGGATGTGCCAAAGACTGCTTTTCAAACTAGGTATGGGCACAACGAATTCATGGTAATGTCTTTTGGTCTTACGAATGCCCCTGCTGCTTTCATGAGCTTGATGAACGGGATTTTTAAGCCATATCTGGATCTCTTTGTGATCGTGTTTATTGATGATATACTCCAAGAGTAAGAAGGAACATGAGGAGCATTTGAAAATGGTGTTAGAGTTGTTGAGAAAGAAAAAGCTTTATGCCAAATTCTCCAAGTGTGAGTTTTGGCTAGATTCAGTGTCCTTCTTGGGGCACGTGGTTTCTAAGGATGGAGTGATGGTGGATCCATCTAAGATTGAGACGGTGAAGAATTGGGTAAGACCTACTAATGTGTCAGAAATAAGGAGTTTTGTTGGGTTAGCTAGCTACTACCGCCGATTCGTCAAGGGATTCTCTGCTATTGCTTCCCAATTGATGAACTTGACTAAGCAGAATGTTCCATTTGTATGGTCAGATGAATGTGAGGAAAGCTTTCAGAAGCTTAAGACCTTGTTGACTACCGCACCAATTCTTACTTTGCTAGTAGAGGGTAAGAACTTCATTGTTTATTGTGATGCATCCTATTCTGGTTTGGGTGCAGTGCTAATGCAAGAGAAGAATGTGATTGCTTATGCTTCGAGGCAATTAAAGGTGCATGAACGTAACTATCCGACCCACGATTTGGAGTTGGCCGCGGTAGTATTTGCACTAAAGCAATGGAGACACTATTTGTATAGGGTTAAGTGTGAGGTCTATACGGATCATCGTAGCCTACAGTATGTCTTCACTCAGAAAGACTTGATTTGAGACAGAGGAGATGGATGGAACTACTTAAGGACTACGATATCATTATCTTATACCATCCAGGAAAAGCTAACGTTGTGGCAGATGCTTTGAGTAGAAAGGCGGGAAGCATGGGAAGTCTAGCTCATTTGCAAGTCTCTAGGCGCCCGTTGGCGAGGGAAATCCAAAATTTGGCTAATGATTTTATGAGGCTAGAAGTAAATGAGAAGGGAGGATTTTTAGCTTGTGGAGGCGAAATCTTCTTTTCTTGACCAGATTAAGGGAAAACAGTTTGATGATGAGAAACTAAGGCGAATTCGGGATATGGTGTTGCGAGGAGAGGCTAAAGAAGCAATAATTGATGAGGAAGGTGTTTTGAGGATTAAGGGAAGAGTATGTGTGCCCCGTATTTATGATTTGATCCACACTATACTTACAGAGGCTCATAGTTCCGGATATTCTATACATCCTGGTGCAACCAAGATGTACCGTGACCTAAAACAACACTTTTGGTGGAAAAGAATGAAGCGTGATATCGTGGATTTTGTTCCAAATGTCCAAACTGTTAACAAGTAAAGTATGAGCACTAGAGGCCCGGAGGAACACTTCAGAGGATGCCCATTCCTGAATGGAAGTGGGAGAGAATCGCAATGGACTTCGTGGTTGGTCTTCCAAAGACATTGGGTAAGTATAACTCCATTTGGGTGATTGTTGATAGATTGACGAAGTCGGCTCACTTCATTCCGGTCAAGGTGACATACAATGCAGAGAAGTTAGACAAAATCTACATCTCGGAAATCGTTCGATTGCATGGGGTTCCACTCTCCATTATATCAGATAGAGGTACGCAGTTTACTTCTAAGTTTTGGAGAACATTGCATGCTGAATTAGGTACTAGGTTGGACCTTAGTACTGCATTTCACCCTCAGACGATGGTCAGTCTGAGCGAACGATTCAAGTGTTGGAGGATATGCTTCGTGCATGTGTGATAGAATTGGTGGTCATTGGGATAACTTCTTACCCTTAGCGAGTTTTCATACAACAATAGCTATCACTCCAGCATTGACATGGCTCCATTTGAAGCATTGTATGGGAGGAGATGTAGGTCTCCCCCATTGGTTGGTTTGATGCATTTGAAGCTAGACCTTGGGGTACTGATCTATTGAGGGATTCCTTGGAGAAGGTGAAAGCTATTCAAGAAAAGCTTTTAGCGGCTCAAAGTAGACAAAAGGATATGCGGATCGAAAGGTTAGAGACTTGGAGTTCATGGAAGGTGAACAAGTCTTGCTGAAGATTTCACCCATGAAATGGTGATGCGTTTGGAAAAAGGGGTAAGCTATGTCCAAGGTATATTGGACCATTTGAGGTACTTAAGCGAGTAGGGGAGGTGGCTTATGAATTAGCCTTGCCTCCAGTGCTGTCCGGAGTGCATCCGGTATTTCATGTGTCCATGTTGAAAAGATACCATGGAGATGGAAACTACATCATCCGTTGGGATTCAGTTTTGCTTGATGAGAATTTGACTTATGAGGAGGAACCGGTTGCTATTTTAGATAGAGAGGTTCGCAAGTTGAGGTCGAGAGAAATTGCATCCATCAAAGTTCAATGGAAGAATCGACCGGTTGAAGAAGCCACTTGGGAGAAGGAGGCAGATATGCAAGAAAAATACCCACATCTGTTTACAGATTCAGGTACTTCCTTCCGCCCTTGTTTTTCTTCTTTTGATCGTTCGAGGACGAACGATGGGTAAATTGGTATCTATTGTAACGACCTGTTTAGTCGTTTTAAGCAGCAGATTTTATTTCTGGAAAAACTGGCTAAGACTACGGACACCACGATGGACCGTCATAGGCACGACGGCCCGTCGAGGGTGTCTCGTCCCAGAACACTTAGAATTCTGAAATTTGGGTATTAAAATTGACTCTCTGTAATCTGTGACGGACCTGCAGGACGTGCCGTCACAGCTACGACGAACCGTCGTGAGCTCCCGTTGCAAAACACTTCAACTCTTGAGAATTTGGTACGGGGAACGAGTCTCTGAACGTCGTGACGGAAGTGCAGGACGGACCGTCACAAACTCCTTAGTGAAAATGGAGTTCTGGTCCTTACGACGACCTGTATGACGGACCGTCACAGGCACGACGGGCCGTCACAGGTTGCGTAATCCCAGTCGGAGTCGGATTTCTTTACACGTTTTAAGGGACGTTTTGGACTATTCTTTCCTTAATTATAAAGTTAGAGGGTTAATATTAATAAGTCTAATTACTTGGGGGTTAAAAGAGGTAACCTTAAGTTAATTAGTGGGTTATTATTGTCATCCTCTACACTTAATTATATGTTAATTAGGGTAAAAGAAAGAGGGTTTGAATAAAGAAAACAGAAAGAACAAAGAGAAAGAGAGGATTGAACGAGAAAGGAGGAAAACACAAGGCTTTGGGAAATTCTTGCTTGATCACTAGTCTTCGGTGGAGGTAGGTTATGGTTTTTACGATATTCGTAGTGAACTCTTAATAGTGAATGATATGTATTGATAGTATTGTAAACCCTGCTATATGCTTAATTGTATGCTTGCATGATTGTGATTATGGAACTGTGATAAATAAGCATGATGAAGCTATTGAATCCTAAATCTTGAAAAAACCCTAATTCACTTGTTAATGATGATGCCTTAGTGTAAAAGAAGGCTTGATAATTATATAATGAGATTGATGATGCCTTAGTATAAAAGAAGGCTTGATAAATTATATAATGAGATTGATGATGCCTAGTATGAAATAAGGCTTGATGAATTAGGGGATCGGGTGCCACGTTCCGGTACCAGGATAGAATGAGGATCGGAGTGTCACGTTCCGACACCAGGATAGTATATGGATGGATCGGGTGCCACGTTCCGGTACCAGGATAGAATGAGGATCGAAATGTCACGTTCCGACACCAGGATAGTATATGGATCGGGTGCCACGTTCCGGTACCAGGATAGTATATGAGGATCGGAGTGTCACGTTCCGACACCAGGATAGTATAGGGATCGGGTGCCACGTTCCGGTACCAGGATAGTATATGAGGATCGGAGTGCCACGTTCCGGCACCAGGGTAGAATATGGATCGGAGTGTCACGTACCGACACAAGAGGAAGAAAGATAATGAATCTTGAAAGATGTAAATATACTCAATCTAATGAACCCAATTCCAAATGAGTATGGTATTGAGGCTTGAGTCCTCATGTGTGAACTTAACGGTAATTGTTAATGATATAGTACTTGTTGTTGCTACATGTTAAGCATCATAGTTGATTTTATAATATTACTTGATGTATATTATCTTTTATTTTGAGTTAGCCGATGATATCTACTCAGTACTTTGGTTGTACTGACCCCCTACTTTTATGTTTTCTTCTTTGTTATTTGTGGAGTGCAGAAAACGTGTCTTCAACTCAACAGTAATTCTAGCCAGTCTTCGTCACACCGGATCTTCAGGGTGAGCTAATGCTTCTAGCTTGGACTGGATCTTCTTCTTCAAGTCTTGATGCCTCGAATTTCCGGCATGGACTAGTTTTGTACTTGTTTTTGTTTTCTTAGACACTCTTAGTTTAGTAATTTGAGGATAGATGTTCTTGTGGTGATGACTTCCAGATTTTGGGGATAATAATAATAGTTTTGAATTGTTTTTATTAATGAGTTTAAGTCTTCCGCATTATTTTCTGTTGATATACATTGAAATGTTAAGGTTTAGATTGGTTGGTTCGCTCACATAGGAGGGTAAATGTGGGTGTCAGTCGCGGCTCGGTTTTGGATCGTGACAATTATAAACACTCAAAGTACACATTTTGTAAGAACAATCATAATTATATATTTAACAAAAATATTGATATCATTAACGTAATATCATTTTTGATTTATATTGAATATATTATTATTGTGATGCTACAAAATTATGCAAATGTTTTCAAAAAAAATCTATCAATTCTAACAGGAAGAAGAATAACATGCAATGTTAGTTAATAAGTCAATATATTGAAATAAAAAATCTAACAGACGTTTTCTTGTATAAAAGAAATAACATAATACTCTTTTTTTCAATTCTAACCTAACATAAAATATGTTCCCACATAAGTTAATTAAATATAATTCAAAAGAAAAAGAAAGATGAGTCTATAACCTTCTTTAATAATGAAATTCTATTTTCCCAAAATTAAAATAGCAGCGCAATTATGCTAAATGAAGAAAATAAACATAATAGAATTACAAGAAATTAAAGTAGAATACCTGAAGTAAAAAATTAGAAATGAGGAGATGAATAATAAAAATAATAATGACATTATAAGATTAAAAAGTAATAACGGAATAAATTGAACTGAATAAATGAAAAATTGAAACGATCAGAGATGTGAACGAAATATTTGTGCATCATTTTTTATTTCGGTAGAAAAGTGATAAATATGTCAAACTTTAGTTTCTTTTTCTATTTTTTGTATCTTAGATTATTTTAAAATAAATGTTAGCACGATAAAGTAAAATAAGTTGATGATAATTTTTTTATTATATAAAAACTGTTATGTTTGTGTGTATTTTTGTTTTTTAATGTATAATATACTCCTGTATGCTTGTACAATAAAGAAAAAGCAATAGTGAATATATTTATGTGAAATATGATATTATATATGTGGACAATTTAAGTATTTGAGAAAGAATACATAATTGCATTAGGCATTTTTGAATCCTATCCTCAATGGGTATCTCTAAATGTAGAATATATATGTTCATAAACAATTAAATTTCTACTCAAATCTCTATTTTATTACGTATTTTTAATATTATAGTATTATTTTTATTTTTTTTTTATTTTTTTATTTCATAATACGAATTATTTCTTTCTTTCTTTTTTTCCCGATAATCACTTTATAGAATATTCATGTAATATAAAAAAAAATTAAACTAAATATTTAATTCATATAAATTGCAAGTAAATATTATATAATATACATTTAATGGACATACGTTGCAAGAAAAATTACTGTGATAAAATTATTGTGTTATATGTTGTATTATTATTTTATATTTAGATTATTAATCTATTTATTATATTTTTAAGTTAAAATTTTCATCTTATCATTTTAATTTTATACATTCTTTCTGATGAAAATTAATAATAATATCAAATTATATTAAATTGACCAATTATATTTTATTCAAAATGAATATTATTTATTTAGGATGAATGTACTATGTATTAAATAATATTAGAGATATAACTAATGGTCCTATATGAAAAATAATATGTTAGTTATAAAATAATAAAAATCATAATAAAATCATCAAAACGTAAAATAGAGAGTCCAAACGGTTTGGAGAACTACTATACACCTCTATATAAATGAAAAATAGAGAGTTAATTTAAAGTGTGAAGCTTATTCTCTATTTTTACTCTCCTATTAATGTAGAGTAAACTCGAGGTAAGCAGGAGATATTTAATATTTTTACTCTTCAAATATAAAAAATGTGGATTAAACGTGAGGTGTAGAGGAGATATTTAAACTTTAAAAGAAAAAGATAAACTTGGCCAAAATTTAACTTTTAACTACTTAATTATAACGTAAAGACGCGAGCATATTTCATCGTGGTCATTGTGGCCCAAAGAAATTTTCCATTTTTAATATAATTGATTTTCAATATAAATTTAAATTTAATTATATTGATGGAAATAATAAAGCGGGTGAGAAATCAAAAATAGAAAAGGAAAATTTATCTAAATAATAACATGTTGCACTGATTAAATTAAAAATAGTTAACAAATATATAATATGTTTGAGTGGTGTTAAGCGACACTCCTTTATTGAAGAATTACACAAAGTAAAATTCTTCTTGTTGTGTACATAAGTTGAATACTAACACTTTTTATTTTAGCTTACTCATAAATTTACTATTCTATATTTTGACACCCTTAAAATAAATTTAACATAATTCATGTATGATAAATAAAAAAATATATGAACACTGATTAGAAAAATAAAAAAATATATTTTGTCATTTAAAAATCTATTAAAAAGTGGAAAGATTTATTTACTATCTCAAAAACTTTGTAGTATATTTGCATGTGGGCATTGGTCAGAGGCCTAATTTGATAGGGGAATCTTAGGTAGGGCAGTCAGCTATAATTACGCATTGGAGCAGTTGGAAAAGTCATGTTTTTGTTTTGTACTAACGGCACCTTTCCATGCTTATTCACACTTTACTATAAACTACCAACGACCATTTTGGGACCCATTATTATCTTTTTCCCAATGCATGTGTGTAATAATTCATATTACTTTTAAACAAAAGATAAAGAGTAGTAATAAGGAAGCAAATTGATTATTTTACACTCATTGTTTCATAATATTTGGCTCAGGTCAAGAATTCATTATCCTTTTGAAATCTTTGGATTAGTGGTCAAATCACTCTGTGGGACACATAATAGATAAGTTCAGTGAATGACGGTAGGATGGTCAAAGATTTGTCCATAAACAACAAGAGTAACATGAGTTTGTCTGTTAGTTCAGAGTATTTTATAGCCTCTACGTACACCAAAATAAAAATTGAGTGACTTCTACTTTTAGACATCTTTCATAGTCAAATTTTGAATGGAATGCTTTTTAAAAATTTCAATACTTCTTTTGATCGGATATAATCTTTTTTTCATTTTGAATTTCCTGATAGTAAAATGTGATTTTTTTTTGTTCCTAATTACTTTTTCATATTTTCTCTTTTAGTTATACCTATTTATTTTTCTATTTTGATAAATCAAGAAAGTATAAAAAAAAAATTATCATACCCTCATTTGAACTCCTTGAAAGTTTCTAAGTTTTAATTCTTCTTTTTTGAAATCATAACAAAAAAGGAGTAAAATTGAAAATTACTATGCTAATTATTATTATCTTAATATGTGTCTTATTTTTAAAGTGGACAACTAAATAGGAACAAAGAGAATATATTATATTTTATATGGTAATTTTAACATGTCATTGACATTATTATCATTATTATAATTAGAGAGCTCTTATAAAATAGACTACATAGGAATATTACATAAATAAATTAAGACAAAAGAAGTAATCCGTAAGAATATTTCAAGATCATAGTCATCAGATAGTGGCGGGGTTATGCAATTTGTGTAGAACAGTACTACTTATAACAAAACTTTGCAAACAAAAGCAGAAAATTCCCAAAGTTCAAATCAAATAACGAAGAATCGAAATTAGTTAACAAAGAACTAATTATTGTAAAACGTATCAGAATTTGTAACAGACGTATGAAATAGAATGAAAGGAAAATTAGCCTACTAAATACACAGTATCCTCTTAAGAAAATTATTTTCCTCTAATATTCGAGGTTTGAATTGGAATATATCCTGCCAAGATAGAATGATTTTGCTCATCACGATATTGATATCCAAAACAGTGGTGTCAGTGAGTCGTTCAACGGCAAAATGTACACGCATAAAATTTGTGAAGAAGAGGTAAAAAATATAGTAAGTAAAAATCTGAGGATTCACGGGTATTTATAGTCAAGGGGTACTGATTTCGAAAGGTTGCAACCTTTCAAAATCCACACGGTCATTCATGAAAGTTTGTAACCTTTCAAACGGTCATGGTTGTTCCTAAAATTGCAACCTTCCAGATCTGTAATCTCCAATGGAGGAAAGTTCAAATTAAATGGAAAAGTATTTTAAATAAAAAGAATCACTCAAATCTGAGTTGGGTCGAGTCTTTCGACTAACTAATTAAATAATTAAAATATTTTAGCCATTTAATTTAATTTAATTTAATTAATTAAATAAATAATTAAAACAAACTCTGTCTAAGAAATAATCTCTCAATCGATTGGTTTTCAATGTCAAAGTTGAGCGAGCGGCAACGCGACGAGGGAGTCCTTCTTTTCAACTCTTTTAACAATTAATAGAAGTGTTTCTCTATTTAAACACTTCTATTTTTCTCTCCACCGCCAGTGAAGGATAAGTGTCTTTTCTTCAAGCACAAGAGAATCGTTTTCGATTTCTCATTTCATCTTCTCTCCGTTTTCCATTAACTCTTGTTATGCCTAAAAATTCTCTACATTAATGGGAAATGTTCATAACATAAAGAAATGCACATAAGAGTGTGTACTTTACAAGCAAGAATCAGATGCATCATGATAAGTAGGGTTTCCGTTGTACTTTTCGTAGTGAACATATATCAGATATACTCGATCAATCGATAGATGTGATATCTTTGAACCGTCGTATTTTGGTATATACCTAAAAAATCATATGTCACACAATTAACCCTATACTGTTTATGGTTCTTACAGTTGTGTACATTTCAACCATGAACACCTCTGGTTTCATGAGTATATAGAGAATAGGTTTTATTCAATAATTCTCTCTGAAGCGGGTTAAACTTCACAGTCAATAGGAGATTTCAACTGTTCCATCGTGCAGATACACTATTTGGTCACATCTGCCAAACTTAGCAATTTATTAAAAAATTTAAACTTTATTACTCAGTAACAAGCATTAATGTTTTAACCTCGTTCCTGAACATTGTCTTCATCATGAGAATGAGTTGAGTTGATTGACAATGTCGAACCGTCACTCACAACTTTATTTATCTCCTTGAACCTAGCTCTTGGGATCTCTAGTCTGTTAGGTAGAGTTACCGCCATGATGATTTGTCCTAACTATAAATATGTTTCCTTAGATGATCTTTCAACTGCCTCTCTCACTATACTTTTCGTTGGTGGATCTGACACGTTATCTTTTAACTTCACATAATCAATTTTGATAATTCCACTAGAGAAAAATTGTCTTACGGTATTATGTCTCTGTCGTATGTGAAGAGACTTTCCGTTGTACGTGATGCTCTCTGCCCTACCTATTTCTGTTTGACTATCACAATGTATGCAAATAGATCCCATGGATTTGGGTCATAATGAAATGTCCTCTAAGAAATTCCGAGTCATTCAACTTCTTCACCGGTCTTATCTAAGGCAATGATTTCAGATTCCATTGTAGAGTAAGCGATACATATATGTTTGGACGATCTCCATGAGACTGATCCTCGACCAAGTGTGAACACATAACCACTTGTGGATTTCACTTATTTGACCCGGTGATTCAATTTACATCACTATATTCTTCAATCGCAGCAGGATATTTATTATAATGCAACACATAGTATTGTCTATGTTTCGAATACCTCAACACCTGTTTCAGAGTCATCCAGTGAGTTTGATTAGGATTACTTGTAATTCGACTAAGCTTGCTAATAACAGATGTTATATCTGATCACGTACAATTCATAATATACATCAAGCTTTCCAACACTCTAAAATATTCCAACTGAGAGTCATTTTCACTATCATTCTTTTGAAATTTTGACATCGTTGAAATTCAAGACTTGAACTTGTCAAATACTCCTTCAATATAATGAGATTGAGATAATGCTAGTCTTTGAGAAGTTTTCAGAATCATGATCTCTAAGATCAAATCAGCAACTCCTAAGTCCTTCATATCGAACCTTTTTGATAGCATGCACTTAGTAGCTTTTATATCATCAATATCTTTACTCATTATTAACATTTTATCAACATACAGACAAACAATGACTTCATGATTCAGAATTTTTTTAATGTAAACACATTTTGTACATTCATTAATATTGATTCCTTTTGTCAATATTGTTTTGTTAAATTTAGCACGTCATTTTTTGGGTGCTTGTTTCAGTCCATAAGTGATTTAACAAGTCTGCATACTTTTATTTCTTTACCAAGTACCAGGAAACTCTGAGGTTGTTCCATGTAAATTTTTTCTTTCAACTCTCCAGTTAGGAAGGTTGTCTTAACATCTATTTGATAGATTTTAAAATCATGAACATCTGCTAGTGCTATTAACATTGTAATAGACGTTATCCTTGTTATTTGAAAGTATGTATCAAAGTAATCGAAACCTTCTTTTTATTTGTATTCTTTGACTACAAGTCTAGCCTTATATTATCAATAGTCCCATCGACTTTTATTTTTCTTTTGAAGATCCACTTTGATCCTAAAGGTTTAGATCGGCCAATTATCAAGTATGGTTACTCAAGATTAATTCGATCTCACTTTTGACTGCTTTTTTTCAATAGGTTGACTTAGACGAAGACATTGTTGCTTTGAATGTTTGACGCTCATTTTCAAGCAAGAATTCCACAAAATTTGGTCCAAAAGAAGTGGATTTCCATTGACAAGAACTACTTCTAGGATCCTCGTTAGATAATATATTTACCTTTAATTCTTTCTGTTGTTGTTTACGTCTTTCACTTGTCGGCTCTCATTCAATTTTACACTGATAAATGTATTCAAAGAATTCAATAGTATCTCACTTAATTTTTGTATTAACATGAATTTCAGGATTATCAAATTTGTGAATTGAAAATCAACATGCCTTACTGTTCATAACATATCCAATAAATACACAATCCATTATTTTAGATCCAATTTCACCCTCTTGGGTAAATGAACTTCTATCTTGGCTAAAACACACCAACACTTTGAAATATTTCAAGTAGGATTTCTTTCATTTCATAACTCGTATAAAATCGATTGTGTTTTGTTATGGACACCCTATTGAGTATCTTGTTAGCCATAAGGATATATTCCCCCATAAGTTTCGCGGTGACTAGAACTGAGTAACAAGACATTCATCATTTCCTTTAACGTTCTATTCTTTTGTTCTGCCAATCCATTTCATTTTGATGTATAAGGTGCAATAATTTGATGAATAATATCATATTTCAAACATATTCCTGCAAAAGAAAATTCGTATTCTCTAGCCCTATCACTCTTAATCACTTTTATCTTTCGATTTAATTGTTTCTCCACTTCATTTTTGTATTGCTTAAATGCATCAATTATGCATCTTTACTATTAAGCAAATAGACATAACAAAATCGAGATAAAGGTTATAAAATATTTTCTCCGACCGCGAGATTGTATTAATTTCATATTGCATATATTTGTGCAGATTAAGTCTAAAGAACATGAATTTCTGTCAACAGACTTATAAGGATGTCTTACAAACTTACATTCAACACAAATTTCAGATTTGAATTTATCACACTTAAAGTCAGGTAGTATTTCTTAAGTAATCAATTTTTGCAAGACTTTATGATTTATATATATCAAACATGCATGCCATAAATTATTTGACTTCATTAAGTAAGCGGAAGCAGAATTCTTATTAATATTATCAGTAATCATTACATTCAGTTTGAAAAGACCCTCAGTGAGGTAGCCCTTTATAAGAACATCTCATTCTTATTTATTAAATATTTCTCACTAACTAGGGCACACTTAAGATTGTTCTTAACGAGCAGTGCAACAAAAACTAAATTCTTTCTAATAGTAGAAATGTGCAGAGCGTTGTTCAATGTCAACACCTTGTCGGCTATCATTTTCAAGATTACTTTTCCAGTTCCTAAAATCATTTTTGTTTTTGTGTTCCCTATGAACATATCTTCATCGAACTCAGCAGGAGTATACATTGCAAAGACTTCTTTCATTGAGAAAATATGTCAAGAAACCACTTCTTGGGATTTCCAATTAAGTTGCATTCTAAGATCATTTCACATAGGTCATTTGCTTCTTCTATATCTTTTAGAATGTTTGTTTGACTTTGCCTTGGTCCTTGTCCATTCTTGAAGCATGCCAGTCAAAAGACTTGTGACCAGCCTTACCACTAATGTAACAGTTGTCCTTGAATTTCTTCTTGGCCTGTTCTGACTTCTGTCCGTTGGACTTCTTTCTCTTCTTACCTTTGGTGGGTGCTTCTTCAACAATATTAACTCTTATTCCTCAATCTTTAGCCGAATCACAAGATATTCAAACTTCATTTCCTCACGTGTGCTTTAAATAATTCATGAAGTCGTTTCACGAAGGAGATAACTTTTCAATCAATGTAGCCACTTGAAAAGCTTCATTCACTACCATGTCCTCAACAATAATATCATGAAAAATAAGTTGAAGTTCTTGCACTTCTTATCAATTTTATATTCTAAAAATATTGCGATCACAAATTTTTTCAAACATGCATCTTATGTCTTATATTTCTTCTCAAATTAATTCTATAATTAAATTGAAGTTGTCATTGCATTGTAGACGATATATAAGTCAACCTCTAAAGAACATAAATGTAGAACTTAGACAGGAAGTCTGCATGTTTCCATACTTCAATAACCATGAATTTTTCTCTGTCTGACATATCAGCAACAAGCACTGGAGTTTTTCATTGGTAAATTTCTGGAGACCAACAATGGTAAGCCAGAAATATACCCGTTGCTGCCATCACTTGAAATTCACTCCTGAGAATTTTTTCGATTTTTCTGCTTGTGGTACAAAAGTTCGGATTGATGAAGAAACATCCGTCGAAGTCGTAACATTTTCAATTGCCATTTTTGATGAATAAAAATTGATACAACTGATTCAGTAAGAAGTAACTTAAATTGTAAACTTAATAGGAGTATATAACCACGGAGGTCTTTGTCTCCACCAAAAATACAGATTAATAAAAAAGATCCTTAAGATTGTTGTGAAATATGTTTTTAAAATAGTACTACTGATAACAAAACTTTACATAAAGTTTAAATCAAGTAGGGAAGCACCGAAATTAATTAATATTATTGTAAAACGTACCAGAATCTCTAACAGACGTATGAAATAGAATGAAAGGAAAATCAAGCCCACTGAATACACAATACCTCCGTAAGGAAATTATTCTCTTTGTGTATCCAAGGTTCGGATTGGAATAAATCCTCCCACGATAGTACAATCTTATTAATCACAGTATTGATACCAAAACAACGGTGTCAGCGAGTCACTCAACAACACTAAAGTACACGGATAATTTGTGCAGAAGAAGTTAGAAATTTTGTTAGTAAATATTTGAGGATTCATAGGTATTTATAGCCAAGACAACCTTTCAAAATTCACACTGCCATTCATGAACATTCATCTCCAACGACGGATTGGAGTCGGGTCAAGTCGTTTCGGCTAAGTAATTATAATTAAAACGTTTTATTCATTCAATTTAACTTAAGTAATTAATTAACTAAATAATTAAAATAAACTTTGTACAAAAAATGATCTCTCAATCGATCATTTTTCATAGCAAATACGAGCGAGCTACGATGACGATGACGCCGAGGGGGTCCCTCTTTTCAATCATTTTAACAACTAATAGAAGTATTCTTTATTTAAACACTTCTATTTTTCTTTCCACCACCAATGAGGGAAAATGTCTTTTCTTAAAGTATAAGAAAATCTTTTTCAATTTCTCTTGAAATAAAGTGTATGAGTGTATGGAAGGTTTATCTAGTAATAAGGGTTGTTGTTATAGGATCGATATTGTATAACTTCAGGGTGTATGTCTTCTGTTGATCATTTATATGATATTACATGTCCTGTTTGGATGCCACAATGTAGTTACACATATTATGTATGGATGCACAATTGCAATAATAAAATTATAATAAATTTTAAAAAATAAAAATTTATAATTTAAAATTTATAATAGACAAATAATAAACTTTAGAAATGTTATCAAATTAAATAATTAAGATATATATTCTTTTCTGAAAATATATTAATTAATAAACATATTTTTTATAACTAATGTTATAAAAACATAATTAATTTATATTTTTTAAAATTAATATATTTCAATTTAATTGATCATAACAACTAAAAGAATGAAGTTTCTACGAACATCGTGAAATGAATGTTTGATAAAAAAAAATATATGAATAAAATATCACAAATTATTAATTGTTTGACAAAAATATGATCTATCAAGTCTAATTAACAAATGCTATGCAATGTAAATATTACTAAAACAAATAAAACTGAAAATATAACATAACCTATAAATTCAAAACAAAAAATTTAACATAATACTATAAATAGCAAATTTAAACATAGCAATAAATATGATTATTTATATTTTTTCTTAATAAAGAAAAAGTAAGTCTATAACCTTACTTAACAATAAATTCTATTTTAATTTAAAAATAGAATAGTAATAAAATTATGCTAATGAGATAATGAGTATGACATAAAGAAATAGATAATACGAAAAAATTACGTTGAATCACGTAAAGTAAGGTTGAGAACAAGAAGAAAATGAAATATAATAAAAAAATATAAAATAACTTTTACAATTTTTTAGAATAATAAAAATAAATAAAGAACTTAGAATAATAGAAGTAAAAAATTGAAATAAAAATAGAAATAAAAAAAGAAATTAAAAAGTAATTAGGTGGTTACGCCATGTAATTATCAACAATTCACATCTCGTGTCTGTAAATATAGAGTGTAATTACCCCCGTCAATTACATCAATTACCTGTTGATCAAGTAATTACCTTTACTTCCAAACAGGATAAGACAATGCAATTACACCATTTACACCAAATTCAATTACCAAGGTGTCCTTCCAAACAGGCCCTTAGAGTTTGTTACAACATAGACCCAATATATATTTCTCTTTTGTCTCAATTTATGTGATACATATGAAATTTGAAAATTCATTTCAATTTTTATATGGTATTAAAATGTTTGAAGTTGTTAACTATTATGATTTACAGTGTTTTTTAATGTAATTTTCAAATAATACAAATTACTCCCTTTGTCCTAATTTATGTGACACAATAAAATTAAAAAAACTGACCAACTTTATAATTTATAGAATTATTTGTTACATAATTTTCAAACATTACATAAATATCCCAACTAAATTTCATTGGTGCAATTTCGAGAGTTAACTAATTTCTTACGTGTTGTTAATATTTTCAGTTGTTAATTATTGTAATTTACTATACTTTTTATGTCATTTTTAATAATATATGTTATTTTCTTTGTCCCATTTTATGTGAAACCAATAAAATTTCGAGAGTCAACTAAATTCTTATCGCTTTTAAATATTTTAAATTGTTAATTATTGTGATTTGTAATATTATTTAGGTAATTTATAAATATATAACAGACTAAAATACGAAATAAACGACCGGATTGCACTTGTCACGGAAGCAAGCATGTTGACAAACACCTGCTTTCTAGACACTTCTACATATTACTCCATCGTCCAATAATAGTTATTCATTCTGCTATTTTTGGGTTGTCCAACTAATTTATTTACTTTATGAAATCAATGATTAAACATACACTTGGTTCCTAGTTTATCCTTATCATTTATTATAATTGTTTCTCTATTATATTTTTCAAGACATTAGATTTATTTTGTTTAAAGGGTGATATAATAAAATTACCCTTCTATTTATAGTTTCTTAACAAATGTGCAAAGTCAATAGTGGACAAGTATTGTTAGACAGAGAGATTAGTAATTACTCTCTCCGTTCAAAAATAGTTGTCTACTATACTATTTTTGGATATCAAACCATACTTGTCCGCTATATGAAATTAATAGATAATTTATACTTCGTTCCTAATTTTTCTATATAATTAATTATAGTCATTTCTTTATTATATTTTTCAAGACATAATATTTGTTATATTAAAAAATTATATAGTAATTACTTTTTTATTTATAATTTCTTTTTAAAAATATACGAAATTAATAATGGATAAATATTATTATATGAAGAGAATAATTAAGATAGAGGAATAGTAATTACTCCCTCCGTTTAACAATAATTATCCTTTATATTATGTGCAACAATACTTACAATTTTATTAAATCAAATAGATAATTTGCACGTAGTTCCTAATAACTACATAGGAGAATATAATGTTTACATCACCATGTGGTGCTGAGCGGCTTAGTAGTTACGTCTCCTTCTCAGCCTTCCGTCACTACGTATCATGAGCAAGGAAATATCTCTACTTTATGTTTGTATTAAATAAAAAGTGAAATAGTTTCGAATATAGCTAAATTTTAATTAAAATTATTATAATAATTTTAAATAAAGCAAGAATTATTATTTCATAAATTATTTAATAGTGAATTTTAAAGATATATAAGTGTGCATGTGGACATTACAAATATTACATCATTATAAATAGTAATTTCTTTAGCTGGATAATTATATATTTCTAAAATACACTATCAAAAAGTGTGCGACGTAATAGGTCGTGCCCAAAAATTATAATTTGTTACAATAATTACAATAAAAATTCAAATATATTTTAGACCACTTTTATTTAAATAAAATAACTTGAATATGCATATTTAACATTTAACAAAAGAAAACAGATTCGATCATTTATGATTTGATAAAATTAGCAATATGACTTTTATTTACTTCCTTGGTTCCTTTTTAGTATATCAATTCTAAAATAATTGTAAATCTATGCAATTACGGGAGAATTACTTTTTTTCTAGTTTTGGTCTTAATATTAATTATTCCAGAATTAAGATAGACAAAGACTAAAGAATTAATAAGAGATAATATAATTTATTATTTATGTTCCTAAATACTTGTCCACTTTTAAATTGACACACTTATTAAGAAAAATAATTGTTGACATATTGAGTTAATCATTTCACTCTTAATTATGAAGTGAATGAATTAAAAATTTAAGATTTACAAGAAGTTCTAACTTTTTCAAAATAATTAATTGAAAGTATAATAGGTAAAAGAAATTATCCTTTCTTAATTTGTCAAATTGGACAAGTAATTAAGGGTAACTAAAAAAAGAAAAAGTAGACAAATAATATTGTTAAAGATGAGAAAAGTCCCACATCAGTAGTTAATAAGATGGATGGACTAGTACTCCTTATAAAGCTTGTACATTTCTCTTTTTGTTGAGCTAATTTTTGGTATGTGAGTTAGAACTAAAACCTAATTCAACATAATATCAGAGCAGGACCCGTTTCACCCTATATTAGGACCCCCAAAATAAAAAATTGTCCATGAAATAGAAGTGTGGATCCGCCACACTTTCTTTCAGACACTCTTAGTAAATTTTTTAGATCCGTTACTTAATGTATTGATCATATACTGTCATACTTTCTTTCGGACACTCTTGGTGAATATTATAGATCCGTTACTTAATGTATTGATCATACAATACTCTTTTTTATTTTTTCTTACAGATTATGTCAAATCTTATCCTAACAAATAAGAGAAAGAATTCCGTATTATTTTATAATAAAAACATTTGACCTTTAACATAGATGTAAGTTTTGTATTATTCCAAATAGGCATGACATGGGTGATGTAATCGAGATGAACGATAAAAGATATGGCAGTAATGAGCTCAACTACCGTTGGGGCCCTTTTGTTTCGTCTTCTCCAAAGTTGAGTCGACTACACATCATTTGTACGTGGCTGCCACATCGGCTCCAACGTTACTCATACACTAAAATGCACGGATCCACCTTCTCAATTCTCATTCTTTCAATGTACTCTTTCATTATTTTATCTTTACTACCCAGTGTCAATTATTTTTCTCTTCTTTTTGTCAACGTTTTCAACCGTTATCACTACGCCAATAAATTCTTAATCCATTCTCTAAGTTTTTTTAATATTTTATATAGACAAATATCTCATTTCTAAATTCAAACATCTCCATCACAGTCTTATGCATATCACAATGTATCAGTCAAATTAAAAAGAGATGTATTAATCCTTAAATTATGTAAAATAGCTTAAAAATACTTTTAAATAAATAAAAATGTCTTTGATTCCAAAATATTACTTACAGTCAAATATTTTTTATTCAAAAAAGGTGGCCGTTGATAGCTTAGTCGAAAATTAGATAAAAGTAATTATGTGTTTTGATCATATAGGTGTTTGAAAAATGGAACCGACAGAGACAATGACAACAATTACGTGGCAAAAGACTTGTCATTCGTCGGTCTCACCAACCAACGACTCCAGAAATAAAGTTGTTTGGGATGGTGGGGCCCATTCCCTCGTAATCCATAACGATTAACGACCAACTTTCATTTCTTTATCCAAAATTACATCATTCTCCATCTTCTTTCCTTGTGGACCCATAGCTAAAATAAATCACTTTTACAAGCAACCTATAAATCCTTTTTAATAATACCATATTTTTGACTATTCTCATGCCGGTTCATCCTTTAATACAAATTTCTAAAAGTGGACTGTCACCATTCAAATCTTGGACATCTATTATAATCTAATTAGATAAATGAATTCTTATTAACTTTTTCCATTACTGAGAAATAATTAAATAAAACTTTTTTGATTAAATAAAAAAAAACCTCATGAGATAACTTCTTTCTAAAACTTATATAATTAATGAGTGTACAAGAGCTTCTAATAAAGTATACATAGAAGACATAAATAAAAAAAATAATGGGAAAATATCGTTTTCATTTGAAAATAAAATAGATAAAAGCTAATGATGAGCAATTATCATCTCACGTTTTAAACAACCTAAACCAAAATCTACACAAACAAAAAGGTGTAGCAAAAATAGTATCACTACACCCCACATACTAAATAGTATTAGAAGTAGATCTGAACTAACTCAATGTAAAACATCACAGTCAACAGGAACAATAACACAAAAGAAACCACCACATTCTAGCACAACTACTATTCATCCGCACTCCCTACTCCTTCATTTATTTTGTAACTATTCACAAAAAAAACTATAATTTCAATGGTAACTTTTTAGCTTACCTCTAGCCCTGTTTTAAATATCAAGCTCATGCAAGCGAGAACTTCCGAATGTTGTTTCAAAATAAAGTCTAGCCTTATTATTATTCATTAGGTAAACCTGTCAATTGGATCGAACTATCCACTGGTGCACCGACCTGTACCGGCCTAGTATAAAATTTATTATTTATATATGTTTTTTTTTGCATAAAATTAGTATATCTTCAATAAATAATTCTAATTACTTGCTATATCATATATTGTAACGACCTGTTTAGTCGTTTTGAGCAGCAGATTTTATTTCTGGAAAAACTGTCTGAGTCGACGGAACCCACGACGGACCGTCATGGGCACGACGGACCGTCGAGGGGTCTCGTTCCAAAACACTTAGAATTCTGAAATTTGGGTACTGAAATCGACTCTCTGAACTTCGTAACGGAATGGCAGGACGGACCGTCGTGGGCACGACGGACCGTCACACATCTTATACACAAATTAAGTCTCTGAACTTTGCGACGGACCTGCAGGACGGACCGTCACAGTCATGACTGATCGTCATAGGTTGCGTAATCCCAGGCTGGGTCGGATTTCTGTTTAAGTTTTAAAGGGGCGTTTTGGACTATTCTTGCTATAATTATAAATTTCGTGGGTTAATATGAATAACTCAATTTCGTGGGGGATAAAAGAGGTAACCTTGAGTTAATTAGTGGGTTACTATTGTCATCTTTTATACTTAATTATATGCTAATTAGGGTAAAAGAAAGAGGGTTTGAATAAGAAAAATAGAAAGAACAAAGAGAGGGAAAGAGAAACGATCGAGAGAGGAGAAACGAAGAGGAAAACACAAAGCTTTGGGGAATTTGCTTGCTTGATCACTAATCTTCGGTGGAGGTAGGTTATGGTTTTGATACTATTCGTAGTAAACTCTTAATAGCGAATGATATGTATTGGTAGTATTGTAAACCCTTCTATATGCTTAATTGTATGCTTGCATGAATGTGATTATATAATTGTGATAAAATAAGCATGATGAAGCTATTGAATCCTAAATCTTGAAAGAAACCCTAATCTACTTTGTTAATGATGATGCCTTGGTATAAAAGAAGGCTTGATGAACTAAAGTAATGAGCTTGATGATGCCTTGGAATAAGAGAAGACTTGATGAATTGATAGAATGAGATTAGTGGATCGGAGTGTCACGTTCCGACACATAGTATTAGGGGATCGGGTGTCACGAACCGACACGTAGAATTAGGGGATCGGAGAGTCACATTCCGACACATAGTATTAAGGGATCGGGTGTCACGAACCGACACGTAGAAGTAGGGGATCGGAGTGTCACGTTCCGACACATAGTATTAGGGGATCGGGTGTCACGAACCGACACGTAGAAGTAGGGGATCAGAGTGTCACGTACCGACACATAGTAGTAGGGGATCGGAGTGTCACGTACCGACACAAGAGGAATAAAGATAATGAATCTTGAAAGATGTTAAATATACTCAATTTAATGAACCTAATTCCCAAATGAGTATGGTATTGAGGCTTGAGTCCTCATGGATGAACTTGGTGGTACTTATTGATGATTATAGTACTTGTTGTTGCTACATGTTGAGTATTGTAGTTGATTTATGATATTAACTGATATATACTGTTTTCTATTTTGAGTTGGCCGATGATACCTACTCAGTACTTGTGTTTTGTACTGACCCCTACTTGTATGTTTCTTTCTTTGTATTTGTGGAGTGCAGCAAACGTACCGTCGTCTTCAACTCAACCGCAATTCTAGCCAGTCTTCATTACACCGGATTTCAGGGTGAGCTAATGCTTCTAGCTTGGACTGGATCTTCTTCTACATGTGTTGATGCCTTGAAGTTCCGACATGGACTAACTTTTATTTATTTTAGCTTCTTAGAATACTGTAACGACCTGTTTAGTCGTTTTGAGCAGCAGATTTTATTTCTGGAAAACTGGCTGAGATGACGGACCCCACGACGGACCGTCATGGGCACGACGGACCGTCGAGGGTGTCTCGTTTCAAAACACTTAGAAATTAGAAATTTGGGTGTTGAAATCGACTCTCTGAATTTCGTGACGGAATGGCAGGACGGACCGTCACAGGCGTGAAGGACCGTCACAGGCGTGACGGACCGTCACAGATTCTTTAGTGGAAATTGAGTCTCTGAACTCTGTGACGGACCTGCAGGATGGACCGTCGCAGGCACGACGGACCGTCACAGGTTGCGTAATCCCAGTCTGGGTCGGATTTTTGTTAAGTAATTTAAGGGGCGTTTTGGACTATTCCTGCTATAAATATAAATTTTGTGGGTTAATATTAATATGTCTAATTACTTAGGGGTTAAAAGAGGTAACCTTGAGTAAATTAGTGGGTTATTATTGCCATCTTTTATACTTAATTATATGCTAATTAGGGTAAAAGAAAGAGGGTTTGAATAAGAAAAATAGAAAGAACAAAGAGAGGGAGAATCGATCAAGAGAGAGAGAGAGAGGAACGAAGAGGAAAGCAAGGATTTTGAGGATTAGCTTGCTTGATCAAAATTCTTTGGTGGAGGTAGGTTATGGTTTTGATACTATTCGTAGTAAACTCTTAATAGCGAATGATATGTATTGGTAGTATTGTAAATCCCTCTATATGCTTAATTGTATGCTTGCATGAATGTGAATTATATAATTGTGATGAAATAAGCATGATGAAGCTATTGAATCCTAAATCTGGAAAGAAACCCTAATCTACTTTGTTAATGATGATGCCTTAGTATAAAAGAAGGCTTGGTGAACTAAAGCAATGAGATTGATGATGCCTTAGTATAAGAGAAGGCTTGATGAATTGATAGAATGAGATTAGGGGATCGGAGTGTCACGTACCGACACAAGAGAAAGAAAGATAATGAATCTTGAAAGATGTTAATATACTCAATCTAATGAACCTAATTCCCAAATGAGTATGGTATTGAGGCTTGAGTCCTCATGGATGAACTTGGTAGTACTTATTGATGATTATAGTACTTGTTGTTGCTACATGTTGAGTATTATAGTTGATTTACGATGTTAACTGATATATACTGTTTTCTATTTTGAGTTGGCCGATGATACCTACTCAGTACTTGTGTTGTGTACTGACCCCTACTTGTATGTTTCTTTCTTTGTATTTGTGGAGTGCAGCAAACGTACCGTCGTCTTCAACTCAACCGCATCTCTAGCCAGTCTTCATTACACCGGGATTCAGGGTGAGCTAATGCTTCTAGCTTGGACTGGATCTTCTTCTTCAAGTCTTGATGCCTTGAACTTCCGGCATGGACTAGCTTTTTACTTATTTTCGCTTTCTTAGATACTCTTAGTTTAGTAATTGAGGATAGATGTTCTGTGATGATGACTTCCAGATTTTGGGGATAATAATAGTTATTGAATTGATTTTATTAATGAGTTTAGTCTTCCGCATTGTATTTTGTTAATTATGTTTGAAATGTTGTGGTTTTAGATGGTTGGTTCGCTCACATAGTAGGTTAAGTGTGGGTGCCAGTCGCGGCTCGGTTTTGGGTCGTGACAAATACTCTTAGTTTAGTAATTTGATCATAGATGTTCTTGTGATGATGACTTCCAGATTTTGGGGAATAATAGTTGTTGAATTTTTGAAGTTATTGAATTGATTATATTAATGAGTTAAGTCTTCCGCATTGTATTTTGTTCAATATGTTTGGGTTTAGATTGGTTGGTTCGCTCACATAGTAGGATAGTGTGGGTGCCACTCGCGGCTCGATTTTGGGTCGTGACATATATATATATATATATAATATATATATATATATATATATAGAGAGGAGAGAGAGAGAGAGAGAGTGAGAGAGAGAGGAGAGAGGAGAAAGAGAGAGAGAGGAGAGAGAGAGGGAGAGAAGAGAGAGAGAGAATTATAGTAAGTAATATATTGTGTGTATATTTCGTATATATTAGAAATATAGAAATAATATAATGTAGTATCTATTATATTAAGCAATATACTGTGTATATTAGTATTTGTTAAAATCATATATATAATATAATATAAGTATTCTATTATATTAAGTAGTATATTATGTGTATATTTAGTATATATTACAAATATAGAAATAGTATGATATTATATTAAGCAATACACTGTGTATATTATTATTTGTTAAAAGCATATAATATATATATATAATATATATATATATATATATATATATATATAATATAATGTAAGTATTCTATTATATTAAGTAGTATATTATGTGTATATTTAGTATATATTACAAATATAGAAATAATATAATATACGTATTGTATTATATTAAGTAGTATATCGTGTGTATATTTAGTATATATTAGAAGTATATGTATAATATAATATATGTATTCGACTATATTAAGTAGTATATTTTGTTTATATTTAGTATATATTAGAAGTATATTCATACAATATAATGTAAGTATTATACCATATTAAGTAGTATATTATGTGTGTATTTAGTATTTATTAGAATTGTGTGTATGTGTGTGTCTATATATATATATATATATATATATGAAACATTTAACCCGTTGAACGATTTGACTCTTGTAGGATGGGATGTGCTCAGTCGCCTCCAACTCTTTCAGCGGGTCAAACAACTTCCTTAAGTCAGTAGACATCATATTGATCTCTCTACTGCCTCCACAAACGGTGATGTCTCGATTCCCATAATTTGGTCTTCTATCCGAAAAGAACCTTTGTACAAGTAATCTTGAATCAGATTCCTGAAATTTACACAATTATTTGTACAATGAGTCCATTTCTCGTGCCATTTACAATAACATTTTTTCTTTTCTTTCTTCGTTTTTAGGTATCTTATGTCAAGACAGACATGTTAAAAGTTATTGATAACCCGCCGGCTGCTTCGGAGCTTTAGGTGCCAACCAGTTGACCGCGATCTTACCTTTTCTCTACTGTGTGAGTATGCCTACAAAAACACTACCATATCAAAAAGTTTTCTTTTCTGAGTCCACTAAAATCTCATTCATGACACGTTTAACCCGTTGAAGGGCTTGACTCTTGTGGAGTACATTGTCATAAATAGTTATAATAATTACAAAATTAAATAGATAACAATACATTTTATTAACAATTCACTCAAAATTTTGAATTAATAATCAATGAATGATGATTTTAAAAATTTGCCGATCAAGCCGACGGGCTGAAACCCAGATCCATCCCGTTGGACCCAATAGAAATGCTTAAACGAACACATACAGACTTTTATTATACATATTATTGTTCCACCCGGTATTGACCCGACCCATTATTGGGGGAATCAAGTCTTATGCCATTTAGGTGAATTAATTTTATTTAATGGACTGACCTGACCTGGTCTTACCTAGTAAACAAGGTTATCATTAGGAAAATACATTTTTATCCTTCTGAGATAACAAGTATAATTTACATAACCCTTTTAATCTTCTAATGCCCAAACCCGTGTACCCATAAGTGATCTAATTTTTTCAATTAGTTGAAGGGAAGTATCAAGGAATAGCGTCTAATGAATTCATATTGATCATTATCTATGTACGACTGATAATGTTTAAAATACTCTCTAAAAAAATCCAAAGAATAAGCAGTCATAGTCCAAAGATTGTTTTTGAGGATTTGGGGTCTTAGGTTGTGAAATTGTAGAAATTTAGCCTTTGGATTGACTTTGCTCAACATTCAGGGTATGGATATTCAGATCAGAATTTCGAGAGTTATGTTGGATTCGGGGGTTTATTTTTGACCTAGGTGAGGTCTTGGTTGATTTTTGAGAGATGTCGAGCTTATTTTAGCCTTTTAGGCGTTGAAGTAGTTTCTTGTGGTTTTCACGCATGACAGGTCAAGGAGACCTCACATTTGTATTTTGATGGTTCCGTTGAGTTTTGAACGTCGAGTAGAATCTATTAACATATGTGATTTTCTTTTATGGGGTTCTAAACAAATCTCAAAGGGCCTTTCGATGATTTGAGTGTTAGCTGATTTTTCTGGTACTAGTGTGCGTCGCTTTCGCAAAGAGTGCTTCACAATTACGAGGATCGGGGATCGAGACCATGGTCTTGAAAGCAAAGGGTCTTAGTTAGGTGGGGTTTGCTTAAGCAAATCATAGGTCATGATCACGACATTCGCAAAAGCGAAGGCCTACACATTTGCGGGGTTCGCTTTTGCAAATACAAGGTATTATCACATATGGGTTTATGTCTGAAAGTTTCAGGAGTTTAAGCCATATTCTTTTATTTTTGAGCTTGGAAAATTATTTTTGGGTCAATTTTAAAAAGAATTTCTCATGTAAATTCATTTGAGTAAACTCTTGTAACCCTAAAACTTCATTTACCTTTGATTATTTATAGTTAACATCAAAATTTATGACTTTGATTGGTAAATGACAAGATTTTCCTAAGAACTTAAGTTCTTAAAAAGGAGATTATGAACTAATTTTGATTCTTTTTTTTTGAAATGATTTTCACCAATGAGTTCCCGAATCCTTGAGTATTATTTTCAAGTTTTGATTTTCGGGTTCAAACCTTATTTTTGGAATTGCATTTTGAGTTAATTGACCTATTTTTCAAAGATTTGATGTGAGTATTATTGTTTTTGGAAATTTTTTGTGAATACTTAATTGTTATTGACGGTGTGTCTTTGGACATTGATCGGAAGGAGAAGACTCAACTCTTGAAGTGATTAAATGCTTGATTTAAGTCAAGTGATCTCCTAAACTTTATTTTTTTCGGGTATTTTCTTGGTTGTTTGTATGTTGGGAATAACGAAAATGAGGTGAATGATTAATTATACACTTAATAAATCCTAATGACTAAAAAGAGGTCTAAATGAATAGGCTATGTGATGATAATGATGAGGTGAATTGCTTTATTGTGACTCTTATTGATTGATTGATGAAATGCTTGTTAACATGAATGTGCTTGAATTGATGAATTGCTGTCTCCTTCAATTGGTGTGATATTAATTGTGTGCACTGATTGTTTGACACCATGATGAGACATGTGATTATTATGATGTCAATGTTATTTTTTGCAAGTGTTTATGATGTTGAGGTCATTGTCAACAAGTATTACTATGTCAAGGTTATTTTTTATGAATTTTTGTGATGTCATGGTCAGCTCTGGCTTGTGAATTGATATAAAAATTGATGGAAATGATTTTGGCTAGTGATTTGATATAAAGACGACGAAAAAATAGTTCCGATTAATGATTTGGTATAAAGCCAATAGATATTGATTTCGACTAGTGATTTGATATAAATGATGGGAAATGATTCCGATTAGTGATATTATTTCGACAAAAAAATAGTTCCGACAAGAGATTGATTATTGTGATTTAATGCATTTTGATGCTTATCTGTGACTTACTTGTTAATTGTGATTGATGTACTTGTTATGTGTGGTTACTTTACTTGACATTGATATTGTTGACACTGATTCTGTGCAGTTTTAGTTTAAGAAGGTTCGGTTGTGATGATAGGAGTATTCAATTTCTAACTATATGTCTTGTTTATTAGGTTGCTTTCAGGGTACCTTGTTGTTGGTACTTACTCCTTACTTCAACACTTCTGTAGGTTCCGAACTCAGTATAGCATGATTGCTATTCTTCTCCTATTTTCTGATGCTAATTAAAGGACTTGAGAGGTAGATGTTTGTCATCCTGATGGACCCTCTTTTTCCTTTTGTTTATGCTTGTTTTTTTTTTTGAGAAATAAAGGTTGAGATTTTTACTTATTTCTTAATTCGCACTTTTTGTATTAGAACTTGTACACGTGACAATCAAATTTTGTGGTGTTAATAGAATGAACAAGTTTACGCTTTTATTTTGTTTTTCTTTTAATCTTTTTCGTGTTTTAATTTATTTTCGTTGGGTTGAGATTGACTTTTCTTGATGAAAATAATTAAGTGTCATCACGCCCATATTTGGATCATAACACTAAAATAAACTTCTATTTCTATATGCAAAAAATTGGGGCATTATAAATTAAATGTTATCTGAATCTAAGTTTCTGACAGATAACAACCCTTCAACTTCTATCCCCATTTTGGATCCTCTTTTAACCATATATTATGTAACTCTTACATCCAAAATGTTATATGGGCATTTTAAACGTAAATAAAGCCTTCATGCTTCAAAAAATTCACAAATGAGAATCATATTTTCAAAAATTCAAAAGATCAACTCAAACTCTATTCTACTCAACAAAATTCTAGCATGAGATAATCACTATGCATAAATTGAAGTAAGAAGGGTAAGCATATCATTATTACCTTAGTATTGACATTCAAAATGGAGTGATAAGGAGATAAAAATGTGAGTATTTTTATGTATTGAGGAGAATGAGTGAAAAACTTGTTCCTCTCCCTTTTGTTCTGGTTTTGAGTTCCGTTACGTCATCACACAGATTAAGTAGCCGCTACATCTACACTTCTATAGAGGAAACGTTCTCTCCATAGTGGAGTCTAGATTGGTGGATGGAAAAAGATTTTGTTGCTTCATTCGTATAATTTTCGTAAATCAATGCTTAATAAGACCCTAGTATACCTGGCTGCTCGGAGGGTGGTAATTTTCTATGGTTCACATAGGATTCAATTCTCTCTTGACAGTGTAAAAATTAGGTGGTAGATTTTTCCGACCGTCCTTTCTTTCTTTTGTCAGTCTTAAAATCATTTAGGGACGAATGATGAGTTTATTGTTATCTATTGCAATGATCAATTTTTTCGTTATAATAGTGTGGATCCTTGAAAAAAAATTGAACTGCATTTCCAATTTAAGTTAGGATGACACGATGAAATTTTGAATTTGATTTAGTTTGATGTCACCCCTCCATAGGGAAAATTTTACATCTATGGAGCTTCTACTATATCAGTTTCATGGCCGCTATAGTGAGGCTGATGAGATTAGACCTTACGAAATACAATTTCTTTTATTTTATTTTGACTTTGAATTACAAGAAAATGTTGAAATAATAATTCAATGTTGGAATAGAAATCCAAATTTATTTAAAATTTGACACTTATGTAACCCATGTCCAAATAATATAGAAAATTGTTTTCTAGTTCTTACTAAATTAGATTTACCTTCACATATTTGAGTTAATTTTAATGTGTTGAGGATATTTTCGATCTAATAGGAAGGAGGGGAAAATTTGAATCATTTCTAATAGGTTAACGAGATTTTTTATTCGATAAATGGAAGGAGGGGCAAATTTTATTGAAGAGATGGAAGGAGGACATTTTTTGAAATATTTTTAAATACTTTTAGGTCATTTTTTTGAAACATTTTTAATACTTTAAAGCCATTTTTGAACCTTTTCCATTAATGTAACAAAATTATTTTTCAATCTAAATGGATTAATATAGCCCTTATATATTCATTCTATGTTTTTTTTTTCTTATTTTGTCACACTAAACCACCTTCTAAAAAATATCCTAGAATTAGATTTATTTACTTCACTGAGCCCATCAAATTCGTTAAATTATATTTATACATATTTTGTATTTGAATTTGTAAAAGTCGAATAATTCAAATTCAACTCTTTAAAAGGGAAAAAACAAAGCAATCTAATACAGTTCATGGAGTAAAATGACTTAATTGGTTAGAAGCTAATCAAGAATCACATGAACGTCAAAGTTAGAAAAATGATACACCTTTGCTTGTAACTCCTTCAAGATTGCTTGATTTTTCTCTTCACGAGTTAGTTGATTTATAACTTTTTGCTTGTAACGACCCCAAGTACACCCTAGTAGAAGGGGCATCCTTAGGTCGGAACAAAGCGTACTTGACCCATTGTGGTCTTATACAAGCCTCTTAACTATTGTTCATTACATAAGATATGAAAAGTAGTGCGGAATTAAAAAATTTCACAACATTTATAATAAGGAAGCTTCTTTCATAAATACTAAGAATAGTCTCATCGTCACAAGCCAATTTAAAAACACGACATAAATATCTTAGGGGCACGACCTTTTACATTGAAGGAAATACATAAAAAAGTCTTAATATTAGAAACTAAGCAACATAGACTATGTCATTGAAAATATTAGAAACTAAGCAACATAGACTATGTCATCGAATATATGAGGACATACCAAATCTTGAGAGAGTCGATTTCCAAGCTTTGCCTTTTAGACTTCTTCTTGCCTCCAATCTATACTTATAGAGTATAGAAAAGTATGGGGTTAGTACAAACAATGTACAAAAGCACGACATATGCAAAAACATGCAAAAAGAGATATTTTAGTATAAATAGAACTTTCGTGCCAAATAAGTAAAACCTTCATGAATATAGAATTAAAATAATATAAGAATCATCATTTATCAGAAACAATGGAACTCCCATGATTTTAGGACAAAGACATATTTTTACAATAAGCTCAAGTAACTTTACAGTGAACACATTCATATCAAACACAATGAACTCATTTCCTTTGAGGTTTCCCTAACCAAGTTATCCTAAGACTCACTAAGGTAAGATATGAAGGAACCGTCCATACACCACCTTCAATAAACACGTAAGTGATCCTTAAGACTACTAACCATAGGCATACCTCGCATAGGAAACAAGTACACACTCTATAATTAGACATTAGAAGAACATTTATACATTAAGTACTTCACATAAGTGCCCTACTCTAATGGGACTTGTAAATTACACCAAGTGCAATGTTAGAGTAGCATCCATGCTACTACTCCCACTTAGTGCCCCTTAAGGATTCCCTTGGATCAAGCACACCACATTCATCATTGGTAACTCCATCATATAAGACCTAACTTTAACATGCTTTCTTAACATTAGACCTTAAGTCATATAAATTCATTTACAACACAGGATAACTCATTCATACACTTCATATATAACACACCAAGACTCCCCTTTCAGAATGTCTACTTGTGCAATGGATAAATAGCGTCTCGTACCACCACCTACCCTAAGTAGTACACTCTTTTAGGAGACTTATTATATTCATTCTTTTGTGGGTTATATGTTAACCTACATAGACCATGAGAGCTAGACATGGAATCCCAATATTAGCCCTTATCGGATAAGGGATCCCCACTTGCCTAAAGTAGGGACATTCTTTTAGCTTTTACATGGATTATCCAATAGCTACACATATGGGGCACATAGTTATGGGATAAGGGGATTGGTACTAAGTAACTTATTCTCTACTAACGATGAGTACTCATCTCAAGAGGTACATTGGTATACAATATCTCAACTCACAAAGTGTAACCACCCCTTCTTCATATCCTCTTGGTGCTAAGCATTACTCCCTACGGAGTCCTAAACATTCATTAGTAGAGGTTAAGGACAACTAGTGGACACCACATCTCAACTCATGAAGGGTATCCATCCCCCGACCAATCTTAGAAAGCTCTTGGGAGATAGTGAAATTCCTATTGAACACTTCATCTCAACTCATGAAGAGTATTCACTCTAAAACTCCCCTTATTCACATTAATTAGGTTCACTCATTCATTCAAGAGTGAGTATGTCTGTGTATATGTGAGCACACCTTGCATATAATCACCATTTCATTAACATTGAATTCTAAACATGCTTACACCTTCATTCATCATATCTCACACACTAGAATGCTCAACAAATACACATACTTTATACATACATAATGTAAACAAGTCATATAATTTAAGTTTCAAAAGACATATCAACAATAACATCATCATTTCCACTTTACTTAAGCCTTAAAGTCCACATTCACAATACACATACAAATACAATATACTCAAAACATCAAGTAAACACCGCCACCAAAGGTGGACCATACCACTCAAGAGAATTTCACAAAAAGATTTAAAAACTATGACCAACTTAGCATTCATCCAAGCTTTCACCACCTATTCACCATTTTTCGACAGTTTATCATAAAATAGCCCTTAGGGGAACAGCTAAACCACAATATCATCATAAGGAAACCATAGTTCAAACACTACAAAATGATGTTCATTTAACCCATTTCTTAAGCTAAAAGTTAGAAATATGCATAAGCATGGGTTCATTAGGATTTTGATGTTAAAATCTCCAACTAACACTAAAAACAACACATTTGAATCACTAAAACATTTTTATATGAAGACCCATGCTTAGAGTCAAAGATAGAGTTTGAAAACCCTTTTTGAAATCTTTTAGAAATGACTCCTTGAACGGAGGAGAGTTCAATGATGACTACCATACCTCAAAGAGAAGTAAACCCACAAAATTTTGATGAAGAAACGTCCACAACCAGCCCTCCTAGATCTTTTTTGAGTTCTAGCTTCTATAGAGTTTTGAGAGAGTCTTTCTTTAGAGAGAGAGTTTGAATATTTGAAATGAGGGGTCTTGTCTAGGTCTAAGACTTAAAATAAATTTAGTATACTTTAAAAACGCTAAAAACATCATCCTAGGTTCACAAAATACTTGGGTTGAATTTACAAAACACCCCAAGCCAAGGCAGAAAAACATGACAGCTTTACAGTGACCCATCGACGGCCACTAGCTGCGGGGCGTCGTCTGGTCGACGCCCATCCTACTAGGGAGTTGATTGCGACTAAGTCTTGCCATAAGAGGGTTAAGATCCCACCACTAAGGGTGGAGCTACTCCCCCAAACGACGGCCCTTCATCAGTAATACAGTCCGTCAATGCTAGGGCGTCGATTGAGCCTATCTTGGCAGCTTGGTTGCTAAGTCTTGGGTCCTCTTCTAGGACCCTCGTGGGTCCTAAGTGGAGTTGTACCCGGAATTTAAACCCCTATATTAAGTCATATAGGTATTAGGAACATCCCACATCAATTTCAATCAAAACAAACACGTAAAATTCACTAAAGCTCACTAAGACGCACATGCATTTTCTAAGGCACACCTTCCGAACGTCATGGACGTTCTCGGACGTTTGACCTCCAAACATTACAAAACTTTATACACTGCTGAAAACTTCATTATTAACCATTGTAACATAAAATTTCCTCATGAGATACATGTGAAGTCTAGTTCACCTTAATTTGTTTTAGGGTGTTATATTTTTGTAACTTTTTTGTGGATATCTTCCTAGAAGCCACAGTTATCACCACGAGTTCCTTAGTTTGGACTTTTTAACTTTTACAACTTCTTTTCTTGAATAAAAAAATGTGATGTATTTCATAACTTGCAATGGTCAACTCTATTTCTTCAAAAGTTTTATGCTTAATCCATGGGAGGATATACACTAGTTCCTAATGCATTCCATGAATAAAAATTTCAACTATAAAGTTTTTAAAAGTTGTTCTTTTCAATCTACGTTGAGAATTTAACAAGGATTGATGTAATTCACTACATTCTCTTTCTTACTTTGTTTATTCTTGTGAATTCCACCATTATTATTACACAATAGTTGCTTAACAAGTTATTAAGAAACTAATTTTCGAGTTGCCCCCAACTATTAATGGACACATGTTCCAAGTTGATATACCAATCAAATACATTCCCCTTCAATGAAAGAAAATATTTTCTTGCCAATATGTCATCATGTATTTCAGCATTGCTACAAGTTTCAATAAAAGTTTTTTGTTGCCTTGAGCTTCCTTTGCCATCAAATTATTGTAGTTTAGGTGTTTGATAGTTCGTTGGCATTGGTAGATACTCAATTTATTTTCTATAAGGTTTGAAGTAATATAATGAATTTTTTGGTGCTCCACACATTGAACCTTATAGTATTTATTATCATGTTTTGCCGCTATTGAATATATAGAGTTGTAACTAAAGCAAATTCTTTCTCTGTTTGAAATTTAGTCTTACCACGTGAATCCTCAACATGCTTATTTAACAGAACAAATAGAGGTGGACAAGAAGAAAAATGACCCGACTCTCTAGAGACAAGAACTCTATTCATAAGTTGAGAGATTTAAAGACTTTTATCATCAATAGACTTCTTCAGGTCTCAATGATTTGTTCCATCATTGAAAACTTCTTGTTCATGTTAGTTGGGTCAACTATCAATGTCACTCCTAGATCCTACACCCTGGATGTGGCCGGTACCCAAATGAACATTACTGGCCTTGAGTGAACCCTTGGTCTGGCTTACTTAACTCACCGGAAGGATTAAATCAATATAAAACAAGAAACATTTTCACAAAAATAACTTAAAATAAATGCCTTGACCAAAGTGACCCTTAAATCTCATAATAGAACATCTAAAATACCAATAAAAAGAGAATCAGAACTAAACTATCTATCTATGAATCCTCTATCACACTAAGATGAATGTTGGGACAGACCTCACAACATTTTATAAGTAAAGACTGGAAAGTAATAAAAGAGTCCACTGGAATGCAAGGAGGCTCACCACTGACTCTGAGTGCTCAAATAGTATCAACGAGGCGCTGGATGCTGATCCTAGTTACCTGCGTCTGCATCATAAGACGATGCATGCCAACTGACATCTGTACATTGAATGAACGGGTATGCGAGTTGGAATGCTAACCAACAACTTCAGCTAAAAAGGGATAAGAAGAAATACTTACCTAGTCTCTTGCTCAACTCATGAAATGCTAAACTTTATATAAGGTAATAATGACACATGCAATATATATAAAGATTGTAAAATAGTGTAAACAACGTATTTCATTAAATAAAAATCAATAACAAACTCAACTTTACTTATATATAAAAGTAATATAGTTTCAATAGAGATCTCTAACTGACAACCACCATTATGAGCTTAAGTGGTGATACAACGTCTTTCCCACGTTGCCAGAAATGTCCTGTACTTTGTCGTGGCATGAAACTCCTTAACTTAGTGGATCCACTAGCTTAAATTATATGTTCATCTAAAAAGTATGACCCGTTAATAGCCATGATGGCTACCTGGTTTTTAAAGAGACTTGAGTTAATGTGAACTCTCATCCATACATCGCTGCTCAATAGTACTCCTAAAACATACTTTAGATCATGCTCTTGAAAACAACTTCCTTTCTTTGGGTTGAGATAATTTCTCAACACTTAACTTTAAAAATCTCTCTCGGAATCAATGTTCCCTTTTCTTGTTCAAATCTCTTTTAGGAAATCTTAGTTTCCTCTTAACTTAAATGTGAAAACATTTATAAACTTTCTAGGGAATAATTTGTTCCCTTATAAATTTTGAGAAATGACCTCAACTCTTTACTCTTTGATTAACTTGAAACTTGAGTCTTAAATTCACTCTTAGGGAAAACTTAGTTCCCGTATAACTTTTTAAGGAAAGACTTCAACCTTTTTACTCTTTGCTTTATCTTGAAACCTTGAGCCTTAAAACCGAAGTTTAAACGTTTAGTAAAGACTCTTGAAAACCTTTAAGAACTTTTCTTTGACATACTTCTTAACTCGAGACTTGACTCTTAACTTTCTTTGACTTTGATCTTAACTTTCCTTGAATTAGATTATGGATTCAAGGTTATGATTTGAGTTCTTTGATGATTTTTAGGTGTTTAAAAATCATTTTAAGTAATTACAATCATTGGAAGGTGTTAATACCTTAGGAAGACTTAAAAGGGCTAAACTACAAAACTGGGCAAAAAACCCGATCCAGCACGTTTGGGGCGCACCTCGCCAACCTAAATTCACAGAGGCTTGGTTCTGGCGCACTGGTGGTGCACCGCTCCAGGCCCGAAGTAATTGAGGCCATTTTCTGGTCTTGACAAGGTGCGTTTGACGAATTTTTTTCAACTCATTTTTCATATACAGACCTCCATAATTCTTTCACCAAACACTTGGGACTATTGATACCCTCATTATCCGCCGGATTAAACTCGAAAAAAAAATTGGAAAACAAGAATAAAAAACTATTGACAACCAACAATTAAATCGATAAGAATTCAATATTTTTCTTCAAGAACATCAACTTTTAACATGTAAACATCTCATAAGTATCTGGATTGAAACAAATTGGTGTGTTGGTGAACTAAACCAACATAAAAGATCTCACTACCTTGATAGGGATCACCCCCCGATGAAATCTACTCAAAGTTCTTGACTTTCTTGGCGAATTCTTGACTTTTCTCCCTTCTATTCTTCTTTTCTCTCTACTCCAAGCCCTAATATTTAATTTGATTTTCCAAAAATTACTTAAGGATTATCCTTACCCCTAATAAACCCCTAAAACGAATTAGGAAAAAAAGTGGTGAAAAGACTAGTTTGCCTTTCTCTAAATCCAGTATTGGACTTTCCTTACTTCAAGATCCCAACTTCCGATAGAAATATCTCCCTCATAAGATATCAAAAATGCACAAAGTCTACGGCGTTGAAAATATCTTCCAAGGGCTTTACAACCATATCACGAACTACCTCTACTCATCTTGAGCTAGAATTTATGGCCTTTAGAAAATGACCAAAACTCACATCTTAAACTTAGAATTATTTTCCAGATTTTCTCCTTTCTTTCCAAAAGTGATTATTTTTAGTTTCTTAGCTTATTCTTTGCTACTTAGAGTGAAGAGATGTTACAATATCTCCCCCTTGGGAAAATTCTTCCTCGAATGAGATTTCTTTCACTAAGCTAAGAATAAAAGCCTCAAGTTTAACAATCAACAATCAAAGCAAGTAACAACATGTTAACTCATAGTTTATAAAGTAATACGAAAAGAATTAGTACCTTGATCTGCATTCTCTCCCGGTTCAAAGAGATGTGGATATGTATTCATATCCTTTTCAGCTTCCCAAGTCGCTTTTTCAACAAATTGGTTCCTTCACAGGACCTTCAATCTACTTTGTTCTAAACTTGCGAACTTGGCGATCTATAATCTGAACCGGAATCTCTTTATAGAATAATATATCCTTAATCCCAACATTTGTAATTGGTACAATAAATGAAGGATCACCCGTGCACTTTTTCAACATGGAGACATGAAATAGTGGATGAACTGTTGCTAACTCTTGTGGTAGCTCTAACTCATAAGCTACATTGCCAATTCTCTTTGATATTCTATAAGGTCCGATATACCAGGGACTAAGTTTTCCTTTCTTACCAAACCTTATAACACCCTTCATGGGTGAAACTTTTAGGTACATCCAATCATCCACTACAAACTCCAACGACCTTCTCCTAATATCTGCGTAGGACTTTTCACGACTCTGTGAATTTTTCAATCTCTCTTGAATCACCTTCACCTTCTCCATGGCTTGGTGAACTAAATCTGATCCTATCAAACCTGCTTCACCAACATCGAACCACCCAATAGGAGATCCGCATCTTCTTCTATAAATAATTTTGTATAGAGCCATTTGGATTAATTTTATGATAAATATTATCGTAAGCAAACTCAATGAGAGGTAGGTGATCATCCCGATTTACCTTGAAATAAATCATGCAATCCCTCAACATATCTTCTAAGGTCTGAATAGTACGATCCACTTGCCGATCCGTCTGAGGACGAAAAACAGTGCTTAAGTTCACATTTGAACACAAACCTTGTTGGAAAGACTTCCAAAACTAAGCAGTAAATTGTGCACCTCTATCAGAAATAATCAAAACTGGTACTCAATGAAGTATCACCACCTCTTGAATGTATAACTTTTCATAATCCCCTGCCGAATGTGTGGTATTTACCGAAAAAAATGGGCTTATTTGGTCATTCTATCTACAATCACTTAAATTGAATCATGCTTCTTGCGAGACCTTTGCAAGCCTGTGATGACTTACATTTTGATTATCTGACACTTCCATTCCGGAAGTTCTATATTCTGAGCCAACCCTCCAGTCTTAGGTGTTCTACTTTCACTTGCTAGCAATTCGGGCACTTGGCGACAAACTCAGCAATGCCTATCTGCATACCTTCACACTAATATACATCTCAAGTCGTTGTACATCTTATGGGAACCCATATGAATGGAATATCTGGAGCTATGATCCTCCTACGTGATCCTCCCTTGGAATCCATCCACTCTAGGTACACACAATCTACCTTGATACTTCAGCACACCAACTCCCCCTTGTTCAAAAGCCAATACTCTTTGCTTATGAACATTTGCTTTCAAATCAAGAGAAATGGGGTGTTGGTCTTGCTTTTATTTCGCTTTCGCACTAGTGACGACTCAGCTCCATTAGTCACGACTATTCCTCCTTCTGTGGAATTCATAAGTTTGACTCCAGGCGTGCAAGTCTGTGCACATCTTTGGCTAATGCCTCTTTTCTTCCTCATCATGGGTGGTATGCCCCATGGACAACCTGTTTAGGGAACCAACAACCACATTAGCCTTACCTGGGTGGTAAAGAATATTCATGTCATAATCCTTGAGTAATTCTAACCACCTTCTCTGTCTGAGATTAAGCTCTTTCTTGGTGAACATGTATTATAGGCTCTTATGATCAGTGAATATATCGACATGAACACCATACAAATAGTGACACTATAAATTCAAGGCGAATACCACATCAACCAACTCTAAGTCATGGGTTGCGTAATTCCTCTTATTAACCTTCAGTTGTCTGGAGGCATAAACTATAGCTTTACCATTCTGCATTAGAACACAGCCCAACAAAACTCTAGATGCATCACAATACACCACAATACCTTGAGTACCCTCTGGTAAAGTCAAGACTAGGGCAGTAGTCAACTTCTTCTTCAACTCTTGAAAGCTTTTCCTCACAATCTTCAAACCATTGAAATTTAACTGTCTTTTGAGTCAACTTGGTCAAGGAGACGAGATAGATGAAAACCCCTATATAAACCTTCTATAGTATCCAGGAAAACCCAAGAAACTCCGAATATCCGTTGGAGACATGGGTCTAGGCCAACTCTAAACTTCTTCTATCTTTTGAGTATCAACTCTAATCCCATCAGCAAAAACTATGTGGCCCAAGAATGCCACAAACTTAAGCCAAAACTCACACTTAGAGAACTTGACATCTTTTGTCTTCCAAAGTCTGAAGGACTATCCTGAGGTGGCTAGAATGATCCTCTTCATTCCTTGAATACTTTAGTATCTCATCAATGAAGACGATAACAAACATATCTAAATAAGGCTTGAAGACTCTATCTATAAGATCCATGAACGCTACTGGTGCATTGGTCAACCCAAAAGACATGACCAAAAACTCATAATGCTCATACCTTGTCTAAAAGCTATCTTCAGAATGTCACATTCCCTAACCTTTAACTGATAGTAGACAGATCTGAGATTAATTTTCGAGAATAGGTGGCACCCTGAAGTTGATCGAAAAGATTATCTATCCTTGGAAAAGGATATTTATTTTAGATCGTAACCTTATTTCGTTGACGGTAGTCTATACACATCCTAAGGGAACCATTTTTATTTCTCACAAACAAGATTAGAGCTCCCCAAGGTGAGATACTTGGTCAAATGAAACCTTTATCTAACTGATCTTTCAACTGTTCTTTCAACTCTTTTAACTCTGCTGGTGCCATTCTATATGGAGGAATAGAGATATCACGAGTATCTGGAACGATGTCTATGCCGAAGTCTATTTCTCTCTCAGGAGAGACTCCGGGTAGATCATCAGGAAAAACTTTTGTAAACTCCTTTTGCTATAGAAATCGACAGAAGGGAAGGTACTTCAGCATTTGATTCATTAACTCGGACTAAATGATAGATACATCCCTTTGAAACTAACTTTCTGGTCTTAAGGTACGAAACGAAACTACCCTTAGGCATTGCTGAACTACTACTCCACTCTATGACTGGCTCATTAGGAATCTGAAACTTGAGAACTCGATTTCTACTAATGCATAACATACATGAATCCAGTCTATACCTAGAATGACATCAAAATCTACCATGTCTAACTCCATTATGTTGTCCATGTTGTTCTTGTGATAGATAAAAATAGGACAATAACGATAGACTCTTTCAGCTAGAATAGACTCTCCAACATGTGTACAAACTCAAAAAAACTTATTTGCAACATAAGGAGTTACAAAAGACAAACTTGCTCTTGGGTCTAGCAAAGCACAAAAATCAAAAGTAAAGACTTTGATCATACTAGTGACAACATTTGGAGAGTTCTCTTGCTCTTGGCGGCTAATGATTACATAGAGCCTGTTCTCCCCTCCGCCAGTACCAGAAGTGGATCCTCTAGGTGCAGCCCTGTTTGGTGGAGCAACTAATCAGGATTAGGCTCTGTTGCTTGGATTTCCACTAGCTTGCTTGTTCTTACGACACTCTCTCATGAAGTGTACCCTTTTGAAAACACTTGAAGAAAGAAATGCCCCAAGTTTCTAGCCATCACAACACTTACCTAGGTGAGTTCTACCACACTTATCACATGCACAAGCCCAACTTATTCCCTGTGCCACATTTCCTTGAGACTGTGCTGGTCTATCTTTTAAATTCTGCGAATTCTGGCATGATGTTCACCTTTGTTTCTGGGTGCAGGAGCACTAGCAGATGATGGTGCATGACCTTTTTATTTGTTAAACCTTGTCCGACCTGGACCACCCTTCTGCTGCCCTGACTCATTCCTAGTCTTAGATTTCTTGATCCTATACTCTTCTCTGTCCCTCAACTTCTTCTCTTCAACCTGCTACACATACACCATAAACCTGGATATGTCCATGTCGCTTATTTGCATAGCAGCTCTGCCCTCTTTTCTTGAAGCACGATCCAAGCCAGCGGCAAACAAGCTCATTGTGCTCCTCATATCCTTAACCATATCAGGAGCATAGTGGGACAGTTGGGTGAACTTTAACCCATACTCGTGAATACTCAAAGAGTCATATTTCAGTGTAAGGAACTCCCATACCTTTTCCTCTTTCAGTTCTCGAAGAAAGAAATGCCCCAAGAAAGCTTCTTCAAAGAAATCTCAACTCGAACGTGGTGCACCTCATCTCTTCCCTCCTTCCACTGATCAAACCAAGTCCTAGCCACATTCTTCAATTGATATGAATCTAGTTCAACTTTTTTAGTATCGATGACATGCATCACATCAAAAACCTTCTTTAGCTCCTCACAAAATTCTTTGGATCCTTAGTAGTGCTCAAACCGGTGAAACTAGGAGGATTCGTTCTCAAGAATTCATGAATCCTCAAGGTGTCAGCCTCTTCTTGTCGAGTTTCTCTTTGTTTCACGACTTGGTTATTAACCGCTTGACTTAACATCCCGATATCCTCACACAATTTAGCATTGGTGACTTATCCTTGAGGTTACACATTTGGTACATAGGTAACTCTGGTTCCTCGATATTCCTTCTGGCTGGACGACCTCTTGCTTCTCTTTGTGGTGTCATGATGATCTGAAACACGCTCAAGCACATATTAGTGAGAAACCTATTCTGCCAGAACTGTCCTATACTTTGCCGTTACATAGAACTCCTTAACTTAGTGAATCTACTAGCTTAACTTACGTGATAATCTAAAAGTATGACTCATTAGTAGCCATGATGGCTATATGGTTTTCATGGAGACTTGAGTTAATATGAAATCTCATCCCTACATCGGTGCTTAATACTACTCCCAAAACATACTTTAGCTCATGCTCTTAAAAAAAATTTCTTTCTCTGGGTTGAAATAATTGCTCAACACTTAGCTTTAAAAAGCTATCTTGGAATCAATGTTCCCTTTTCCTGTTCAAATCTCTTTTGAGAAATCTTAGTTTCCTCTTAACTTAAATGTGAAAACATTTATAAACTTTCTAGGGAATACTAAGTTCCCTTATAACTTTTGAGAAATTACCTCAATTCTTTACTCATTGCTTAACTTGAAACTTGATTATTAGATTCATTCTTAGGGAATACTTAGTTCCCTTATGACTTTTGAAGGAAAGACTTCAACATTTTTACTCTTCACTTTATCTAGAAAACTTGAGCCTTAAAACGAAGTTAAAACATTTAATAAAGACTCTTGAAAACCTTGAAGAACTTTGCTTTGACTTGCTTCTTCACTTTATACTTGACTTTTAATTTCTTTGACTTTGATCTTAACTTTTCTTGAATTGGATTATAAATGCAAGGTTATGATTTGAGAGATTTGATGATTTTTAGGTGTTTAGAAATTATTGAAGAAATTGGAATCATTAGAAGGTATTAATATACCATAGAAGGAGTTAAAAGGGCTAAACGACGAAAATTAGGCGAAAAAGCACCGATCCAGGCGCGTTTGGGGCGTGCCGCACCGCCTCTATTGACTAAGGCTTGGTTCTGATGCAGAGGTGACGCGATGCGCCTGGTCCCAAGTAACTGAGGCCAGTTTCTGGCGCACTGCAAGCGCGACGCACCTGACCTTGCCCAGGTGCATCTGACGAATATTTTCAACTCGTTTTTCATCTCCAAACCCTCCAAACCTCCCTAATTATTTCACCAAACACTTGGGACTATTGTTACCCTAAATACCCACTGGATTCAACTTAAACAAATCGGAGAGACAAGAATCAAACAACAATAGGCATCCAAGAATTAAATCAACGAAAATTTGACAATTTTCTTCAGGAACTTCAACTTTTAACATGTAAACATCTCATAAGTCTCTGAATTGAAACAAATTGGTGTGTCGCTGAATTAACCCAACACAAAATATCTCACATACCTTCATAGAGATCACTCCCGACGAAATCCACCTGAAGTTCTTGGCGAATTCTTGACTTTCTCCCTTCTCTTCTTGTTTTCTCTCTTCTCCAAGCCCTAAGCGTGAATTTAATTTTTGAAAACTGACTTGAGAATTATTTTTACCCCTAATAAACCCCTAAACTTGTTAGGAAAATATGTGGTGAAAAGTCTAGTTTGGCCTTCTCAACTTCCAATAGACATATATCCCTCATATGATATCGAAAATGTGCAAACTCAGCGGCATTGGAAAGACATCTCCAATGCCTTTCCAATCATATCAAAAATAGCTCTACCTTATCCTGAGATAGAAGTTATAACCATTTGAAAATGACCAAAATTCACTTCTTAAACTTAGAGTTATTTTTCAAATTTTCCCCTTTCGTTCCAGAAGTGATTATTTTTAGTTTCTTAGATTATTCTTAGCTATTTCAAGTTATGAGATGTTATAATCAAGGTGTTGACATTCGTTTGAGCTGGACAGTTCTTTGAACCCTCAAATTCACCAAAGTTGAAGCCAATATGAAAAAGTTCTTCAAACAACATAGATGCAAGGCTACCCTAGTGATCTTGGTTACATTGTTATCTGGAATTTATATTTTTTTTAACACCTCCAAAGAGGTAAAGTATTTAGATCCATCCTAGTCACTACTTTTAATTTACGTCATATGATGGGTCCTACATGATTGATCTTAGACAATGTGGCAGTAGTAGAGTCCTTGCATGAAGCATCGTTGATTTTTTCGAAGTCCACTACAACAATTGGATTTGTATTTTTTTTTTTAGGTTGAAGAGATAAAGAGAAGAACTGGTCCCACTAGGCGTGTCAAATTTGTTCACAATAAATTTTTTTAGTGCTTTAAATTAACTTCAATCAAAATATATCTTAAAAAAAGTAATTTTACTGATGAATCTTCATGAGTACAATTCCATTATTCTCTTAATTTAATGATGAATCTTCATGAGTACAATTTTGTCTTTCTCTTGATTCTTCTCTCCTAATATTTTTCATGATCCAGGCCTGAAAATAGTGTACTTATCGAATGTAGGATGATTTAGATCTTTGAAAACGTCGGGCAACACTTCATCTTCATGCCGATTTCGAAAAAGAATTTTGTTGATCACACTTTTGAAGAATTATGTAGTTCATGTGGTAGCTTTCTTCAATGCTTACAAAATGTCCTAAAAAATGGAAAACTTACATAAATATACTATATTTAAAAAATATTTACCATTTATAGCAATAAATTTTTTTCCATAGATTTATAATGCAATTTTAATGCATATTGCAAAGTATAATTTATATTCATATATAATACAAAGTTTTCTTGATGGGTAATATATATTTGTCACAAATTTTAATATACATATAATACAATGTGTAAATTTCTCATCGAACAAACATAATATATTTTTAAAAGGCTTAAGTCATCGACAGCCTCTTAAAGTTGTCCGCATAATTCACTTACACACCCCAACTAAGACTATTACCTATTAGACACTTTAATATCAAAGAATATGTATCTATTGAACATAAAACGAAAACTTCTTTTAAAATTGTTTTGCGTGTAATTCACGTGCATCATCTTAAAACAATGACAAATAAAAGGACACTTGGCACATGGTCCCAGTCTAGCAATAAAATATAATTTTTCAATTTTTAAAAATGAAAAACACTTTTCAGCCTTTATTTATCAATCACAAAAGTATTTAAAAAGAAAATCTCCGCCACCCCCACCTAACCTTTTGACCTTTCTTCTTCCTTTTACCCTGTGAACCCTGCCACCACTCAATTTCTCCATTGTTAACTAATATAACAAAAATAAAAATTCCCCCGCTCAAATTCATTCTTCTAGATCCGTTATTCTCCATTTGTTTTGAGTTTTTTGTGAAAATAAAAAGCATCACTAAATTATTTTTTAAATTCGTGACGAAGAAAAATTGAAAGTATCTTGAATTTTTTAATATCATCTTTAATAAGTGTAATGAGTGGTAATGTTTGTTCAATCGGAGTGATCGAAATAGAGATGGAGGAATATCGATCAATTTTTAACTCCAGTTTTCAAAAATTTTCTTCTTCTAACATATTAAATTAGCAAATTTATATTACAAAGGATAATACTCAATTACCCCCCTAGCCTATACCCAAAATCCCTACGACACACCTTATCTTTGATGAGGTCCTATTACCCCCTCCAACTTTTTTTTAAGTAATATATTACCCCTTGCGTGGCAAAAATCGTGATTTCACCCATGTAGGGCGCGTGAGTGCGGAGTGAGTGCAGAGTGAGTGCAGCTTTTGGCTAACAATGGCCAATAAAAATGAGCCACGTGTCAAAGCAATTTGAAAAAAATTCAAAAATAAATTTTATTGTTTCTCTCAAAAGCATCTTCTTCCTCTTTTCAAAAAATAACCCCATGTTTATGGTTCTTCATTTTTGAAGAAGCTCCATCCATTATCATTCAAGCTCCTTGATTTGAAAAGGTAAAGTAAAATTTAATATATTCTTTACATCTTTTTATGTCGATTATTAATTCTTTTTTTTTGACGATGTTTATAAAGTTAGGATTATGACAAAATCCGAGTTGAATAAGTTGTGTATGGATGAGAACGATTCAATGTTTAATGCGGAAGTGCGATGCAAGCATGGAATCTTACTGCAAATGCAGACGTCTTGGTCAAATCGCAATCCCGGAAGACGATTTTGGTCTTGTCCTCACTATGAGGCCACAAACTGTAATTTCTTTAGATGGAGAGACACGGAGAAAGTTGATGAAATATCTCGTTTTATTATTCCTAAATTGGTGAATAGGATTAACGAGTTAGAAAAAAATTATGAGCGTGTGAAGATGCAACTGGAACAACTTGATAATTCCAACATTGAACAGTCAAAACTAGAGAAAATTCCCTTGGATGAAGGTGAAAGTCTTCGAAATCGTTATGAAAATCTGAACATCAATTCAAAGGAGAAGGTTGACAACGTAAAAGAAATGGGTGAATTGAAAGACAAGAAGAAGATGAAAGGGATGAAAATGAAGAAAACAAATAAAGGCTGTTGTTTTGGCAAATTCCTTTGTTGTTTGATGATTTGTTTTGTTGTTGTATTTGTTAGTTTTCTAACCCAAGTTGGTAGGTATAAGGATCATATGAAATTGCCATAATTTTGTGTGGTACTACAAAACCTTTATTTGCTCTATTGTAATGTAAAATTGAATTTGTTTGTGTTTGAAACTGTCTTAATTCTCTATTTGCCATATTGATATGTTTGTGTTGGAAGTTGTAAAATGAAGTAAAGCAACAGGTATTAATCATTCTTGAGAGCAAATTGTAAGTACAAAGTTGATTGTAAAAATGCCGAGAATTAGTCACAGCGCATAGGTGCCCAGAATTTCATTGCTTAAGAGCAAATTTTCAGTACAAAATCTAAATGTGCCCAAAATTATACAAGTCACAACACATACGCAAAACAAAGTTTTCACATTGCATAAGTACCCGTAATTTCAGTACTATAACAAAAAATAGGAATATTTAGTTTTCCTTCAAATATGAACAAAATAGTACTTATAGTGGCCACCAAGAAAGTAGTGATAAAACACCATTGATATCAACATTATAGTTTCCATGGGTGTTGAGCTTGTGAAGATGAGGAAGCATTTGGGTTTGAAAGCCTTGATTGATCTCTAATCTGCTGGAGCCTTCTAGTTGTGATTGCCTGATTTCCTTTCCACTTCAATCCGCTTGTCGGTTTGAAACCAACATCCCCAGTTACAATACTTGATCTCAAAACTCTCTTTGGTCCAGCTAATATTGTGCTACTTGGCAGTCCAGGCTACAAAAGTTTTAGAGAACTAAGATTATTAGAGAATAAATGTGCAAGTTATTAGAGAACAAACAATATGAATGCATCGCAATACTTACAATGAAAGTTTTGAAACCATTTTTAGCTTGAAACACACCCATACCAGTGACTCTTGGCCTTTTAAATTGAGTTGTGTTTTCAACACCCTTTCCTTTCCTGGTAGTAGCAGTTTCCTTTGGTGCAACATTTGTGTTTTGGTCTACACCCTGTGTTGTACTACCTTGAGAACATGTAAACCAATTTTCAAGTGGATGATTACTACCTCTTCCTGCACTTCCCAATCCCCTACCCCTTCCTCTACCACTCCTGGATCTTGATAATACTCCAACACCATTTACACTTGCACATTCTTCATGTGTTGGTGTTCTTGAAGTTGTAGGAGGTGCAGTGGTTCTAGGAGAGGCCCTTGATGCACTTGCACTTGCTCTAGCTCTTGTTGTTCTTGAAGTTGTTGGAGGTGCAATAATTGTAGGTGAATCCCCTGTTGCACTTGCATTTGCACTTGTGTTTTTAGGTCTGCCTCTCCCCCTTTTGGCAACAGGCTCACTCTCAATATTTGTTGATTTCTAATTAGCAAAAAATATATATTATATTAGTAAGTTGATTACACTTTAAAAGTAAGTGACAAAATAGTAATGTACCTTTGGTCTTCCCTTTCATTTTTTTGAACTTGATGGTTCTTCAACATTTGAAGTAGGGGTAGCTCTCTGTTCCCCGGCAGTAGAACCAACTCCATCACTCCTTCGTAAATGACAACTTCTTTTATTGTGACCTTTAACATGGCAAAGACTACATGTCATAGTTAGCCCTGTTTTAGATAATTTACCAGACACCTTCTTTTCACCAACCTCTTTCCTTCTCAACTTTCTAGGTCTGCCTGGCATTTGTTTTATCACTAGTGGATCAACAAGAGGATTTTTTGATTCTGGCCACATTGGCATGTTATTCATAGGTTGTATGAAATGTGAGTAAGTCATCAAGTACCTCTCTTTAGAGTAGCATGGATGAATGAAATCATGTGGGTCATATTGTTTATGCAACATTGCAGCTAAGGCATGTGCACATGGTATACCCTTCAACATCCAAGATCTACAACTACACTCCCTCTTTCTCAAACATACAGTGTGTTGTTTGTATCCATCCAAAACCTCATAGCCAGTTACTCCATTAAACTCAATGGTACATGCCATTGACTTATCAATATTTTGTTCTAGTACTTTCATTGCCATTGGATAGAAATTGCTTATCCAAGAGTTTGGAAATTCACTTAACCTAGCTAACCTATTCATGACCTTAATTCTTATCTCTTCAAGCATAGAAATAATGGTTTTATGCCTTGCAGACAAAATACAAGCATTAAAGCTTTCACACATATTATTATCTATTACATCAGACTTGACTTCACAATTAAAATACACCTTACACCAAAATACACTTGTACCTCCAGTACCTAATTTAGACAACTCGTGTAGATTTTCTCTGAATTCAGCTTCAAAAGTACTTCTAGCACACTTCCAGAACTGATTCTTCCTTTGCAGCCCTCTCCAATTCTTTGACCAATTTGCTAGTATATGCCTAGCACACCTTCTTTCCTCACAAGCTGGCAACAACTCCTTTATAGCTATATCCAGTCCCTACAAGTTACAACAAACATTAGATAATTAAGTTTAAAAAAAGGATAAACCAACAGATAATTTAAAACAAGTTTACCTTTTGCATGTCTGACATAATTGTGAAACTTGTTCCATCTCCTAATCTCAAGTCTTCTTTCAACAGAGAAATAAACCAACTCAAAGTGATTGTGTTCTCATTTTCAACTACATCCCAAGCAAGTGGAAGCATTTGATTATTGCCATCTTTAGCCACTGCAATAAGTAATTGACCCCTGCAAACCCCCTTCAAGAAACAACCATCCAGACCAATGCATTTTCTAGCTGACATAAATGCCATCTTGAGTGCAGCAAAACAAATGTAAAATGCCTCAAATACTGGCCTACCAGATTCATTAGCTTCTCCTAGCTTCACCACACAAGTACTCCCAGGATTAGTCCTCAGCAACTCATCCTTATAATCAAGAATTCTCCCAAATTCCTTAACATGATCACCCATAAGTTCATTCAAAATTTTAGCTCTTGCTCTTCTAGTTGTGGTCTTACCAACATGCACATTATACTTCTTACGGATTAACTCTTGCAGCTTGAACACTCTGATATTTGGTTGTTCAATAACTTTCTTTTTAAAAACAGTAGCAATGAATCTAGAGTTGCACAAATAATTCCTAGTAGCCTTTTGACATGAATGGACTGGCATGTAAGTCTTAATAACAAAGTTATTAGTCTTCTTGTCCAAACTTGCATATAACAACCATTTGCAATTTACCTTGCAACATCTCACCCTTACTCTATTTGGCTCATTCACACACTTTTCAATCTGAACCCCTCTCTGAATTGCATACTTAGTGACTGCCAATCTAAACTCTTTTACACTTTCAAAAACCATACCCAATTGCCACACAATCTTCTTAATATTGGGATCAAATCTGACTCTCTCAATGGTATGTTTTTTCCTTTTTGTGTTAGGCCGTTTCAACTTCATTTTTTCACCTTCCTGTAGACAACTATCATGTGTGTCAGTCTCAAAACTACAAGCATCAGAACTTGCATAATATGGTTAATCACCCCCCAACCTTCCTTCTAAAGTACATCTATTGATAGCTGTCTCATCAAACCCAAGATCTGCTCCAGCATTACCACATGCTACTTCTTCAGTATCTGCAGGAATTTTTTCCCTTCTTTTTTTCCTCCTCAGAAAAGATCTTTTCTCAGCCCTCAGTTGAATTAACTCCTCATGAACATCACTTCCATATTGATCATCTTCAAGTATTTCACTATCTTCAGAATCATCACTCTCTTCAGTTGACTCATCAGATTCTTTTACAGAGTATTCACTATCTTCAGAATCTGATGGATCACTATTTAGAGCTGTTGGGTTTGAAGTAGAAGGAATATTTGAGGTAGTATTTATAGTTATATCTACCCCATTATAAGCAGCCTCACCTACTTGATTATATCCACTACCCTCAGTGGTCCCAAATTTATTAAAAGTTGCACCAGAATCCTCACCAGGCATGTGGACATATACTTCCAAAACAGAACCACTTTGCAAATAATTACACATTGCTAAGAGTATCATCATTGTCAATATCTCCTAAATTCAACTATTAGGTGGGCGGACACTAAATTTACAATTTGGAGTATACCCTAGTTCTTTAATATAGTCCTTAATCTCAAAGTATGATATTGTATCCACATCAATATCATAATATTCATTCACTAACCCACCCACATATCTGCTTTATCACCTTCATACAACAAGGCCCCACCATGATAAAACTTTAAAGTAATGAATGTAAACCCACTCATACCTATATGCATAAACATAACAATAATTAAGTAAAAGTTGCTAATAGAATATAATAATTGACTAAGAAAACACATACCCAAATAGTTATAAAAACAATTCAAGTTGAAGAAACCACATACCCAGCCCCACACATACAGAACACAATACCCCACATAAATAACACAATACACGACATATCTTTATCTTCTTACAATTAGGTATGTAACCCCACACAGAAACAACACAACACCCAACATATATTTTCTTCTTAGGATAATGTTATTTAACTTTAACCCCACACCCACACAGACACAACACAATACCCAACATGAAGTTACTTTATTGTAACCCAGAATATAAGACAACACAGAAAAACACCGAACTCGTCTTTATCTTCTTGCATGTTGATATTATAACAACATAACTCACACAAATATAATACCACCCAACCAACACACACTCAAAACACGTTTCATATAAATGTATGAATAACAAGTTACATACACCCATAACAACAAAGGTGACAGTATGAATATATGAATAACATCAACCCTAAAAATAAGAAATTTGATATCTAACAGAACCACAACATAAACCCTAAAAGTTATATTTCACTCAAAATCGAAATCAATATTTAACATATCATAACCCCTACAAAATCTAAGCATAACCACTACAAAATCTAAGCATAACAACAAAAAATAAAATAAATGAAGAAAAAACTAACCTTTGAACTCAACTCAGTCACGATTCTTGCTGAATGAAATCGACCCACGTCGCACAATGCCACGATTGAAATCGATCCACACACTGCAACCAAAAATTAACTCCCAAAATCCAACAACGAAAATAAAATTTCAGTTGGAAATCTAATTTCTTAGCTTTGAAATCACACATGCAAACACTTTCCCTCTATCTTCATCTACTTTTTTGGTAAAATGAATTTGGAAAAGAGTAAACGCCAGACTTGGGAAGTGTAAAGTCACTTTATCGAAAACTGAAAAAGTGGGTCCCGGCGCGTGTTCAACAAACAAATCGACCTTGCAGATTATTTTTGCCACGTAGGCACGCAAGGGGTAATATATTACTTTAAAAAAAAGTTGGAGGGGGTAATAGGACCTCATCAAAGATAAGGCGTGTCGTAGGGATTTTGGGTATAGGCTAGGGGGGTAATTGGGTATTATCCCTACAAAAACTGAAGAAAACAAAGGGATGAAAAAAACGCTAAGAATTTAAAATCAATAGAATGGTGGAGGAAGAAGATGACCACTGGTGCATGGGTATGGGTGTGGGGTGTGGTGGGGTTATTGCTATGTATTGCTATAAATTTTAATAAATAAAATATCACTAAAATAATTAATTATTTATCAAAAGATATCGATACAAGTTATTTTTCCTAAAAAAAATTATGCAACCCTCATATTTATAGTTGTATAAGAGAGGCACCCCAAATATGAATGAACTCTTATACCTTCTTTTGATTGGTTTCTTATTTTGATTGGTTCATGAAAGTCATCAAGTTTATTACAAATATTATGTGATAATGTAGTTTTTTATTGATTGTTGAGCTTTGAAGAGGATTACCACATCATTTGAACAAATGAGATCCTCTTGTTGGTTTCAAACTTGATTGGGATGTCAAGTCACCTTGATACGTGAAGTGAGCTTAAACCTTCGGATGAAATGGAGTTTGAACTTGAAACCGATAAAATAAGTTTATTTATTTGTGAAGTTCAAATTAAATATTTAACTCAAATGCATGTAAATTTTAATCCAATTTTTATATGAATTGAATTCAATAAAATTCATTTCTACACTAATAAACAATATTAGCCCATAACAATGGGTTGTTATGTTGTTTTATCATGAAAACAAAATTCAGAAAGATAATTGATATGTTAAATATAATCAAAAATCATAATTAAGAAACAATATAATTTTATTAGATTTAACATAAAAAAATAATAAAAAAATAATGACACATCTTTTAAAGGCAGTGCAGTCTATTTTAACAACATAACATGCTCAAATTAACCCATGATGGAAAATGTATAACCTTGGGTAAAAAATAAAAAATAGGAGAGATGGTCCTTGCAAGACATAGTTGAATGAAATGTAGATAAAATAAATTCAGATGTGTGGGGATGGTTTTTATTCAAAGTTTGACAAGTTTTGAGACAAGTAAATCAGTGAATATAAGAATCACATGTGGTACTGACTCACCTTCTACTACCTAATGTTATCCATTCAAACCACTCTACTTTTTGCACCGAAAAACTCATTCACACTCACTATCTATCAACATCTCTTTAATTTCAACCAAATGTTATAATATATGAGCAAAACAAACTTTATGTTTAGTTATACGTAATATACCTAATGGTTTGTAACATATACACATGGAATCAAAGTAAAGCTTTATCCCAGTTTCGTTGTCCAAAATCACGTTCATACATTAAACAACATTTTTTATTAGATAAAGAGCATTAAGACTAAGGGTGTGTTCGGTTGAAAAATATTTTCTAATAAAATAAGTGCTCTTTTACTCTCTCTTTTTTTTGCCAACTTTCATTACCATTTTCTTTATTTTGTAAGGATCTTTTTTTTTTTTTTTATAGAATGTCACTAACTTATAAATTAATATTTCATCCGTCTAAATTATGTGACACATTTCGGATTTAAAGATTTAAACTAGTCTATCTTGACAGTAAGTCTTCATATATCTTTTAAATTTTTCTTAATTGTCAATTATTGTGACTTATAGTACTTGTTATATATATATAATATATATATATATATATGATATATATATATATATAATATATACATATATATATATATACATATATATATATATATATAATATAATTTCATTTTAAAAATATTTTTTGAAAATTCCATGGACACAAATTTCCATCAAACTTAAACTATATGACTCTAAAAACAAAACGTGTCACATAAATTGAAAAAACAAAAACATTTTTTACTTTAACACACTGTCACGACCCAAAAATGGGCGTGATGACACTCGTCTTATCCCACCAAGACAAGTAAGCCTAAAACTCAACTATTACAATAAAAATGCGGAAAATTTACTATCAACTTACATTATACCCCAAAACCTGGTTGTCACGCGTACAAGCCTCTAAAGTATTACAATCGGATCAAAAGAAAATATAAGTCTTATATGATATTGTTTCTAGAGTAGAACAAGATCATAATTAAGGATAAGAAAGTCTGCTGCGACGGAAACAGCTACCTGACAAATCTCCAAGAAGCCTCGGAAAAGAAGAGAATGACAAGTAAAACGAAAATCCAGGCTCATAACCTACAAAAATTTGTAGAAGCAAGGGGTGAGTACCAAACCACACGGTACTCAGCAAGTAAACCTCTAAACACAAGCTAAGGGGATGAAATACGGGTACTCCTACAACCCCCAACCGAACCTCCACAACTACAACCTGCATTAAAATCAACCCAACCTAACAGCTCACAGTTTACATAGCACATAGCTCAATAACAACAGTTAGACAAATTACATATCCTCAACACAACACTTTAACAAATTACATATCCTCAATAACAATACTTCAACAAACTACATATCCGCAATAACAATACTTCAACAAACCGCAATAACAAGCTCAATATTGATCAATCACAAGTTCGGCAGAAAGGCAATCAGAAGATCAGCAAAACACGATATCAAATTCACTAATGATAAGTATGTGCAATGCAATGGAATGCAATGTCAAGTATAATGATGCATGTCTGACCTAGTGATACACACCCGCTGTCTCTCAGTCCGGGACCCATGGGGGACATATCTGTCCATGCATCTGTCGCGGCGCACGACACGACCCTCGATAATAGCAACCATCGCGGCGTGCGATACGTCCCTCGAAATATAGTATCCATCGCGGCGCGCGATACGTCCCTCGAAATATAGTATCCATCGCGGCGCGCGATACGTCCCTCGAAATGGTACATCCTCTTAAGTACCCATTCTTTCTCAATGCACATAACACTTGTCACAACCAATGCCTCAGAATAATGCAGATGACAAGTTCACACAAATAATGAGGAGATGACCATTTTCATAACATCGCACAGTTAACAACCAGACAAACATGAAGTTACATCAACAATGATTCAACAAGCCTTCAACCCTTTCTCAACACAACACACATAAACAATTAATCACATTGCCTTTTTGTTATCCCCATTCTTTTCATCATTAGAATTAATCAATGTGAACAAGTCAACCCATCACCAATCCCGTTACTCCCAACATATACCACAAGGACATACACGCATTTCATACACTTAACAAGAGTTTAGAAATCCACTTGCCTCAATTTATCGAACCATCACTTCGGGACTTTAGCCTTCCTCCTTTGTTGTACTTTCAAATCAATACAATCTATTCAAATCAATAACCACAATAAGAGTTCAAATCTTACAACACTCATATTACTATTTGTTTAACTTTGACCGACCCAACAATTATCCAAATTTATAATAAAATTTCTCAATCTTGATTCTAACTAATATGTCAAATCTCATATTTCTTAAATTTCAAGTCAAGAGTTAAGTCATAATTCTCCAAACACTACAACCCTAATAGTTTCCATATAATATAATTGTCCAATTATTATCCCAAAATGGCTATTGACGGCATATCAATGTTCCATTGGAATCTTGACATACTTTCAAAGGGAACACCATCAATAATTTCTAAAAAAACAAATTACATATCTATAACTAGTTATGACACTATCACTTTGACAAATTTCATAATATTATAAGAATATTTAAAGAAAATTAAACCCCAACAAATTTTCAGAATCTATATGTCACACATTAAATTCCTATATGTTTAGTACCCACCCATTACCATTAACTTTCAAACAAACTCACAAATCCTTTTTTCTTACAAACCTACAGTAACCCACTTCAATTTCCTATCTAACTCTTAACGAATTAAAAGTATTAATCATCATAAAACTTATCTTTTATACATGTATTGTTTCATCCACCAACAATAATAATTCATTTAATACCCTCTAGTCCATAATTATATGTAAATAACATGTGCACATGTACACAAAATCAAAAACTAGTTTCACGTTAGTGTAAATTATACACGTTTTAACTTAAAGATCTACTCCTAATTACATTAAAAACTTAATAGAAAGGATGAAAAATAATACCTTGACGCCTTGAGAAAAATATTAATTTTGCTCCTTTTTTTTTTTCTTTCTCCCTTTCTTTTCTTTTCTTCGTATTCTTTCTGTTTTTTTTTCTTCGTTTGAGTCGTCACAGGCTTTTAAAAAGTTAGGGCACTTTGCCCCTTTTCTTATTATTTTATTTTATTTATTTATTGAATTAATTTCCTTTTTTTTCCCATTATTATTAGCAACAAAATAATCTTTTATTAAATCTAAAAATCATGTCACTCATTCTTATAAGTTATATAAATTAAATATAAAATCTACTAAAAAGGTTAATATAATAATGCTGATTAAAATTTCTAAAACGACTAAGAGGATCATTACATTATCCACCACTAAAAATCTTGTTCGTCCTCGAACATAAAGTAGGAGAAGAAAGAATAACTAACACGACCAAAAACTTGTGGTATGATTTTCAAAGTCGTGTTCATCTCTCCAAGTGATCAATTCATCTTTAGCACATTCCATTAAATATAAACTACCAAGAACTGAAGTTTTGAATGAAACTTCGGAAGATTTACATATCACGCCATAAACCAACCAATGAACCCAATCTCAACTGAAACCCACTGGAACATAACACAATCATCACAACAAATCTTTTCTTACATAACAAGGATAACGTTCTGAATTCATACTCACTACAATCTGAAGTGAACCTAGATCAACGATCACATACACCTATTACACAAACCATCATAGACCTTATCAAGATTCCCTTGTCACAACCTAATCTTTTCATGAGCTTAAACTATGAAAATCTGATCTTTAGACATCGAATACACATCAAGGGATAATCAAACATATCTAATTCAATGAAGAACAAGATCAAATAAGCACCCTACAAATGGTACACGCTAGGATGCAGAACCTTTTACAACACGGTCGGATAACCATAACTACTCATGAAAGCTCTTTTGTAAGTTCCCATAAGCAAGGTTGTGCATATAAAAATAGTGATATATTTCTAATTTTTTTCAAACAACATCAAATATGTCATAACTGAAGTGAACAACTATCAAGAAGACATAAGAGGATCGGTACATCCGATCCACCACTAGGAATTCACCCATAGATGTAAAAAAAACAAAAAAACGTGGGCATATGCAATGAATCATACTCCAAATCATTTTCGAAACGAAGTAGGTGGTCAACTTAAGAATATACGGAATCAAGGTCGAATAACACTAGATACTTTCTCCATAATTTCCATATCAATATTTTCATTCATCTGACTACATCCTTCAATTTATTTATTTTTTTCCACCCAAAATCAACCAGTCTGATCTCCATTACAATTTTACACATGCTGGATTTGCCAAACCCTCCATACTTCTCACAGTACTCCATCAAAGCCAACACTATTAATATTAACAAATATCATAACCACATCAACCATTTACCTTACTTTCACACCGTCATTAGTATCACATTCTCCTTTGCAAGCACATTGTAGTCTCCAAGACTTTGAACCATGGTTTCTTATCTTTCCATTTAAGCGTCCCATAATATATTAATCACACCAAAGACACCAGAACACTAATTTCAAATCTATATGTCTACTTTAGGGTAAAATAATTAAGTCACACTTAATGTAAACTTCACCTAAACTTTCACATACCATTTTCAACCACCATCTGTACCATCATTTACCTCATGCGATAACTCGAATAAACCCTTGATCACTCCAATATTTATGTATACTATGATCTCATAACCTCTACTCACCATAAAATGCCTATGTAACACATTATAACAATATATTTTGTCTCGTCAATAAAATAATTTTAATCCCCTTTAATCCTCATTAATCATGTAAAACTGTAGGTCCACACTATTTAACATCCATTTGTTACTTAATCACATTCTGAACAATCTAGCTCGACATAACCATGTATAATCTTCCTTACGTCATTTATTGTAACCCAATCAAAACTTAATATTTAGAAAAGTTAATAATAAACCCATAGTAAGTAGGTGCCGAACTAGTTCACATCTCATAGTCATATCTAAACTCAAAGGCGAAATCACTACAACCATCACCTCCGAATCCAATGTTTGTACGAGAGGTCTTATTGTTCCTTTGCCTTTCTTAAAATCTTTCCACGGCGGAAATTTCAAATAACTTGAACTCTTCAATACACCATAATTTTTCTCCTTTTTGCTAACTCAACTACCAGTCTTATTTATTTATTTGGCCAACAATATGGGAAACCTTAGGTATAACAATCAAAAGTAACCAAATGTACTACTCAATTTTAAGTCCTTCTAAATGCTTCATACTCAATGTGACCGATAATTTCTTACCTTACCAATTCATACCTTGACAAGATACTCTATCACAAATCTAAACTTGCCATGTAAACTTGATGTTTTGATCCTAACCATGTAACACAATCCCATTATCTTACAACATTAGCTCATATATAAAAAAAAAATTACTTAACGTATTTTAGCTTATCATTGATCGCCTCTTCATTGACCCTACCATATCTTTTTCTAAAATTCTTATCATACTCCTTACCAACTCAAAACCACAAAAGAACTAATCATCATACTCGAGTTGAACGTCCGTACACTCCTTTCTCAAGTTTTATCCAATAGTTTTTTAAATCAATCTATTGATCTTGCGACACTATATTATATCGTAATCTGGAAGAAACAGGTAAAATCACTTGTCTCTGAACCCAATTCTCCAAATTCCTCTGAGGATACATCTTTAACCCTTGCAAACAAAGTAAAATAGCCTAGTTTTATCCTTGCTCTGAAAGTTAAACTATATACCACTATATCTTTCCGTTTTGGCTCTAGCTCCTTTCAATTTTATTCGATGACATCCCCACTCCTTATAAAAATTACCATAAAACCCCACTACTTATGAAATAGAAACAACCATAGCCTTAGATACTCAAAATTAATCATTACCAAAAAAAATCGTTTCAACCAGCACCCGTATCATATAGTTGCATTTCAATCATAATGCGTCATAAAATCTTATATCATCATGCTTATATCGTCATTTCCCCCACTACGAATTTAGCCTCGCCATTAACATGACAATCCAAACCTAGCTATGCCAACCATCCAAGGTACTTACTCAATTTATATGCACTAAAATTCTCAATTACCTTCACACAAGTATACTTTTTGAGACTTCCTTTACTTATAAGCTTATCATCCATATGTCCACTTCCATGGAGTTTACGATGAAATCAACACTCATTTACAATCCACAAAATACATTTCACAACCTGAACATATCAATATCATACCAAAGATCCACACTAAAAGCTTCCTTATAAATAATGCTTAACATATCCATCCGTATTAACAAGCTAGTTGGTTTCTCAAATATGAATTCAACACCACATCTTACCATATGAGCATGTAATACAATATATAACTCCTTAAGTAGTTAGTATTTGCACTTAACATCAACGTATTTTTTTCATATACCACTAGTACCACATTGTGAAGACTTTTAAATCCACCACTAGAACACATCATACCTATCGAGAAGATCATATCCAAACAGGTCACACATTTCTACCCATCAAATAGATGTTAAGTATTATCATAGTTCCATATCTAGCCCAAGCTATATGAATCCTTTCATAGTTCAGGTCAATATCAAAAGTAGCACACTCCATAACTCCAACCAAGTAAGCATCGATACTACTATAGTAGAAATTCTAACCTTAATTGGTGCATCATTTTCTAAGAATTCCATTCATGTTATGATAACTTTACTGATTATAGTTTCCAAAGTTACAACTCAATTATCTAGTCATCCCTTTAATCACCCCACTTCCAATTGTTAACCACTCTAATATCGTATATACCACACAAGTACTAATCATTTTACTAGGATAACTAAACTTACCTAGCCCCTTAATTTTTTTATTTTTTTTATTTTTTATATTCAATATAACAACAAATCCTTTTCATAAGTATATCACTTCCACTTTAATACCAGATCTAACATCAAACCAATACACGACATGCCAATGATTCACAAAATGAACTACGCACGAGTCATCACATAAATGAGAGCGAATGGAGTGAAGCGATAAGAATCAAAATGGGACCAAGTACGCACAATAGAATCCAAGAAGTGAAGATATTTCCTTGAAGTCACTACAGCCTCTCGAAGATAGGTACAGACGTCTCCGTACCGATCATCGAGACTCTATTTAGACTCGACTTGTACACACGTGAGACCTATGAACCTGAGGCTCTGATACCATTTTGTCACGACCCAAAAATGGGCGTGATGGCACTCGTCTTATCCCACCAAGACAAGTAAGCCTAGAACTCAACTATTACAATAAAAATGCGGAAAATTTACTATCAACTTACATTATACCCCAAAACCTGGTTGTCACGCGTACAAGCCTCTAAAGTATTACAATCGGATCAAAAGAAAATATAAGTCTCATATGATATTGTTTCTAGAGTAGAACAAGATCATAATTAAGGATAAGAAAGTCTGCTGCGACGGAAACAGCTATCTGACAAATCCCCAAGAAGCCTCGGAAAAGAAGAGAATGAACAGTAAAACGAAAATCCAGGCTCATAACCTAAAAAAAATTGTAGAAGCAAGGGGTGAGTACCAAACCACACGGTACTCAGCAAGTAAACCTTTAAACACAAGCTAAGGGGATGAAATAAGGGTACTCCTACCACCCCCAACCGAACCTCCACAACTACAACCTGCATTAAAATCAACCCAACCTAACAGCTCACAGTTTACATAGCACATAGCTCAATAACAACAGTTAGACAAATTACATATCCTCAACAACAACACTTTAACAAATTACATATCCTCAATAACAATACTTCAACAAACTACATATCCGCAATAACAATACTTCAACAAACCGCAATAACAAGCTCAATATTGATCAATCACAAGTTCGGCAGAAAGGCAATCAGAAGATCAGCAAAACACGATATCAAATTCACTAATGATAAGTATGTGCAATGCAATAGAATGCAATGTCAAGTATAATGATGCATGTCTGACCTAGTGATACACACCCGCTGTCTCTCAGTCCAGGACCCATGGGGGACATATCTGTCCATGCATCTGTCGCGGCGCACGACACGACCCTCGATAATAGCAACAATCGCGGCGTGCGATACGTCCCTCGAAATATAGTATCCATCGCGGCGCGCGATACGTCCCTCGAAATATAGTATCCATCGCGGCGCGCGATACGTCCCTCGAAATGGTACATCCTCTTAAGTACCCATTCTTTCTCAATGCACATAACACTTGTCACAACCAATGCCTCAGAATAATGCAGATGACCATTTTCATAACATCGCACAGTTAACAACCAGACAAACATGAAATTACATCAACAATGATTCAACAAGCCTTCAACCCTTTCTCAACACAAAACACATAAACAATTAATCACATTGCTTTTTGTTATCCCCATTCTTTTCATCATTAGAATCAATCAATGTGAACAAGTCAAACCCATCACCATCCCGTTACTCCCAACATATACCACAAGGACATACACGCATTTCATACACTTAACAAGAGTTTAGAAATCCACTTGCCTCAATTTATCGAACCATCACTTCGGGACTTTAGCCTTCCTCCTTTGTTGTACTTTCAAATCAATACAATCTATTCAAATCAATAACCACAATAAGAGTTCAAATCTTACAACACTCATATTACTATTTGTTTAACTTTGACCCAACAATTTATCCAAATTTATAATAAAGTTTCTCAATCTTGATTCTAACTAATATGTCAAATCTCATATTTCTTAAATTTCAAGTCAAGAGTTAAGTCATAATTTCTCCAAACACTACAACCCTAATAGTTCCATATAATATAATTGTCCAATTATTATCCCAAAATGGCTATTGACGGCATATCAATGTTCCATTGGAAATCTTGACATACTTTCAAAGGGAACACCATCAATAATTTCTAAAAAAAACAATTACATATCTATAACTAGTTATGACACTATCACTTTGACAAATTTCATAATAATTATAAGAAGATTTAAAGAAAATTAAACCCCAACAAATTTTCAGAATCTATATGTCACACATTAAATTCCTATATATTTAGTACCCACCCATTACCATTAACTTTCAAAACAAACTCACAAATCCTTTTTTCTTTACAAACCTACAGTAACCCACTTCAATTTCCTATCTAACTCTTAACGAATTAAAAGTATTAATCATTATAAAACTTATCTTTTATACATGTATTGTTTCATCCACCAACAATAATAATTCATTTAATACCCTCTAGTCCATAATTATATGTAAATAACATGTGCACATGTACACGAAATCAAAAACTAGTTTCACGTATTAGTGTAAATTATACACATTTTAACTTAAAAATCTACTTCTAATTACAATAAAAACTTAATAGAAAGGATGAAAATAATTACCTTGACGCCTTGAGATAAAAATATTAATTTTGCTCCTCTTTTTTTTTTCTTTTCTTTTCTCCCTTTCTTTTCTTTTCTGCGTATTCTTTCTGTTTTTTTTTCTTCGTTTGAGCCGTCATGGGCTTTTAAAAAGTTAGGGCACTTTGCCCCTTTTCTTATTATTTTATTTTATTTATTTATTGAATTTATTTCCTTTTTTTTCCATTATTATTAGAAACAAAATAATCTTTTATTAAATCTAAAAATCATGTCACTCATTCTTATAAGTCATATAAATTAAATATAAAATCTACTAAAAAGTTTAATATAATAATGTTGATTAAAATTTCTAAAACGACTAAGAGGATCATTACACACACCCTATGCCAAAACTTTTTCCTAGAGCATTAGGACCTAGACTAAGCTAATTAATGGTAGAAAAACAAGGAATCTTGTTAAGCAAAACTGAATTGAAATAAATTTGAGTGATTGGTTGTCTGTTGATTGGATTATCCCCCCATCATTGTTCAAGATTTGCTATTTATATAAAATGAAGTCTTACCTTAAAAATATTCAATCGCACTAAGAGGTTTGTTTGAAAGAATTACGCAAGGGAAAGAGAATACTAATGCAAATAAGAAGAATAGGACCCAAATAATTCATAAAAATTAAGTAAAAGTCGAAAAGAAATAATAATGTAAATAAGAAAATAGAATCCACATATTGTTTGTAAAAAAGTACTCCCTCACCCACCATGTCACACTTGTGCCTGTGTCATCAGGAAAGAGACCATAAATATAAGTTTAAGCAATGCATTATGATCAAGTTTCCGCTTGCTTTCAGATGAAAAAAAATCGAGATGTTCTTTTTATATCAGTTAAGAAATTACTACACTCAAAAATATATAAAAAGAAAATTGTTCAAATCAGACCAAAAAGTTCAATCTTATATGATAAAATGGGAAACTTTATATGATAAAATGCTCGTTTCCCATAAGATTTAATTACTTCTCAAAATATTTTTTTAACAAAAATGCATCTTAGCTATAAAAATAGTCTAATTTCTTTTACTATATTTATTTTTTTAGTTTTTATTTTATGATAAACTAGTATACGTGTTCAAGCGTTGCACGGTAATTTATTGATATATTCAAAATCAACTATTAGAAAATAATATTATAAAAATTATATGAGAGAATGTTATCATCTAATACATTGACATGTTATAATAGAATACTTGTGAATACAAATCAATATATAACTTCAGTTATATATCTAAATTTGACAATAATAAATTTTAGTATTAATTATTTATTTATTAAATTATTCAAAATCATAAATACTCTCACACAAACAAAAATAAAAGTTTTATGATTATGATAATGTTAAGCATAAAAACAATTTCAAACACTTGATTATCAAATTATAAGCATGATTTTAATTTTTTTAATTTTTCCTGAAAATTAAGCAGTAATGAAATGATATATATATATATATATATATATATATATATATATATATATATATATATATATATATATATATATATATATATATATATTATATATATATATATATTATAAACCTTTAATTGTCTGATTTTACCTTTAATTGTCTGATTTTACCTTTAATTGTCTGATTTTTTTTATATAAATAAACATATAATTATATGATATTTTAGTAAACAAGTGAATAAGAAAGTTATATATATATATATATATATATATATATATATATATTATATATATATATATATATAGATTATAATTTTTATGAATTCTCATGTTGATATAACTCGTTAGTAATAACCATTAGGTTTAATATTTCACACATATATTTATAATCTTTAACCTTTATGCAATTAAATTAAAGCTTCAACAAAATGAAAGTATGAAATATTGAGATCTTTTTAAATACTAAGTTTTTTTTTTAATATATATTTTAATAGTAAAAATGCAGCTTAGTGTGAATCTGATTGTGCGCGCAATGTAAATATTGTATATTAAATTAAAAATTTCAAAAACATTAGGCGTATTCTTATGAGAATATGAGTAATTTCCCTAGATAGTCATCATGTTTGGGAAATTACTTGGAAATATCACTTCTTTTTGTTTTTGGATCACAACATCATCCAACTTTGCCTATTTTCTTCAAAATATATTGACACAAAAAATACATTATCTCTCTCCTACTAGGATACCATGTCACATTATCTTTTTTTTTTATAAAATAATTAGACGACCCATATATAACCCAGTAAAAAAATTACATTGGCAACTGTAATATGAGCTCTCCAATTCTTCAAGAAAATATGTGGCTTTCTCCGGTTCGTCAAGGAATAAATTAATAAATTTGCATAAGGAACTGTCTCCAGAATTTTTTGAACTAAGACTCGAACTGTTCTTCAGAGTGACTGAAATTTTTGCAAGGAATTGTAAATTTCTTCAGTGTTGAGGTCACTAGATGTAGCACCTTAAGTTCCAAGAAGAATCTAAGAGAAAAGCATTCAAGTAATTTCTAAGTTTTTCTGAAGTTTCGGATCAACTTCAAATGGCCATAACTTTTAGTACAGAATGAGTTAGGAAATCCATGTAATATTAAATTATAGCCCTTCGAGTCCTCTTTCCAACGCCAACGAGTTTTCTCAATTCCGAGCTCTGAGTGAAAAGTTTACGATGGATTTAATAACGTTGCGCAAACCTGGAAGCAACTCCGCGATAGCTCTGCAACGCGGAGCCAACACGGACCCCACTGCCTGGTCGAAAACAATTCCAACACTTGTTCATTTTATTGATATTATAGGGATATTTTAGTCTTAAAACCCCTTATAAGGTCATCTAAATTGCCCTAAACATATAAAAAATCAGTTTTCACAAATCAAACCCTCTTATTCACTCCAAAGATTTTACGCTCAAGAAAATCAAGAAAACACTAAGGCCAAGTTCATCTTCCCTGATTTTTCTTCAAGTTATTCAAGAAGATTATTCTTTTAGGTATGTAAGCTTCCATAGAGGTGGGTTTGTTCACCCACACGCCAATCATGTTAACTTCAACATTAAATTCGTTCTAGAAATTTGAAGCTTTGATGTACTTGTTATGTATTCATGAAATTGCTTTTGTTCTTGAATTAGGCATCGATTGAGGAGTTCTTAAGGTTATTATGTTGATTCATAGAGTTGTTAGAGTTATATTCTTGTGTTCATGTGCTGGTTATCAAAATCTAAAGAGAGATTGAGACAAAAAGGAATAAAATTTTGGCGAATTGGGGTGATAGAGAAAAAGAAATTTCATCAGATGAAATATGAAAGTGGCTGCACGCCGCACGCCTAGTGCCTAGATTTTGAAATTTTGCTTCGCGTCGCAGAAGTGTCATGAGGTATTCTGCCTCAAAAGACGTTTACAAAACTAAAATTTAAAAGTCTCTCCATGTTGCGAACCCACTCTCAAATATTTGTTTTCAGTATTTTCTCATGTTTAGGTAACTAAAATCATTTCGAAACATGACAAGAACTTTCCTATCACAAATCACAACCTTGAATGATAAATCACATTCAAGGTAGAGTTGAGAGTGAATTCTTGAGAGTTCTTTCGAACATTTTAGAAAATGTCTTTTAGTCTTTTTTTGGGGAGTCTTCTACAAATTCTAATAACTTGTGTCAAGACTCGAGCAAGTGAGTATGAGAGTGAGGAGAATGTATTCATGAGTCTACCTTGTCATCATGATATCTTTCTTATCATGAACTACAACTCTTGAATTCATAATTCACATTCAGGAGAGAGAGCGACTATCCAATATCATCCCGGCAAGGCTAACTTAGTGGCAGATGCACTAAGTCGAAAAGGGGTTTATGGATAGTTTATCTTGATTGAGTGTATTTTAAGCGACCTTTGGCTAAAGAAATTCGATATTTGAAATCTTATTTCACGCAGTTGAGAATCTCAGAAAAATGTGGGGTGTTATCTAGGATTGAAGTAAGGGCTTCATTCATCGAAGAGATCAAGGAGGTTGAACATTTAAAAGAGCTCACAAATAAAATAGTGTATGATAAGGAACAAGAGACAACTCTTAGTGCGGGAGGTGTACTCAATTTTAAAGAAAGGAATTTTATTCCTAGAGTGGGCAACTTGATTCAGAATTTATTGGTAGAATCCCATGGGTCGAGGTATTCCATTCGTCTAGGTGTGACTAAGATATACCGAGATTTGAAACTAATTTATTAGTATTCTATCATGAATAAAGATATTTCGGAGTTTGTGGCTAAATGTCAAAATTGCCAACAAGTAAAATATGAACACCAAAGGCCCAGCGGTTTGCTTGAAAGAATGCCAATTTTGGAATGGAAGTGAGAAATGATAGTTATGGATTTCGTGGTTGGTCTTCCCAAGAATTTGGGGAAGTTTGATTCTATTTGGGTAGTGGTTGACAGATTGACTAAGTCCCTATTTTATGCCAGTCAAAATAGACTATAATGAAAACAATTGGCTGAGGTGTTTGTAAATGAGATAGTAAGGATACACAGGGTGCCCCTTTCAATCATCTCAAATCGTGCTACACGTCAATTCCATGTTTTGGGTAAAATTGCATGAGGAGTTGGGTTCTCAACTCTCCTTTAGCACAACCTTTCATCTGTAGAAAGACGTATAGTCCGAGAGAACAATCCAAGTGTTAAAGGACATGTCGAGGGCATGTGTGATTGACTTTGGAGGTCATTGAAATATGTTCATCCCCTTGTGTGAGTTTTCCTATAATAATAATAATTATCATTACAACATTGCTATGGCACCATTTGAAGCAATGTATGAGAGAGGATGTTGGTTACCTAGAGATATGAAACCTTTGGGGTTGATTTAGTGAAGGATTCACAAAGATAAAGCAAGGAGTATTCAAGATAAGCTTCTAGTGGCCCAAAGTAGACAGAAGAAGTATGCAGATCATAAGGTAAGAGATATGGAATTTTAGATTAGTGAGAACATTCTTCTTAAAGTATCACCCATGAAAGGGGTGATGAGATTCAGTATGAATGGCAAGCTTAACTCCTGATTTCTTGGACCATTTGAGATTCTTGACTGTGTAGGGTTAGTGGCGTATAGGTTATATTGCCTCCTAAGCTAACGAAAAGTCATCTGGTATTTTATGTATCCATGTTAAAAAGATACCATGGTGATAGATATTACATAGTAAAATGTGACTCAGTTGTGCTAGACAAAGACCTTTAGTATGAGGGAGAATCGATTTCTATTCTTGATCGTGATGTCCTACAGCTTAGGACCAAGGATATTAAGTTCATGAAAGTTTAATGAAAGCATCTTCTAGTTGAGTAAGCCATTTGTAAGACTGGGAAGGACATGCGAGACAAGTATCCAATTGTTCGATTATTTAGGTACTACTACACTCTTGATTTAGCCTATTTTTTCTACATTGTCATTCAGGGACGAGTAATGGTTAAATTTTTATCTATTGAAATGACCTATTCCCCTCGTTATAGAAAAGCCAACAGAAAAAAATTGGGACCCAAAAACTTATCGGTAGTATGAAATCAGAGTCAATGAGGTCAGGGAAATCTGGTAACAAATGAGAGGTCCAATTGTGAATTGGATCATATGAGTAGGTACCTAAGATATTAAGGAACCAGTACAACTTAACGAAATTGAATTCGGGCGAGTAGAACTCCCAAAAAATGATTTAGCGTGTACGGGTATTTTTTGAATGTCGTGGGATGAAGGTGTGTTGTGACATGGCGGTTTAGAAATTCTTTATTTAGCTCTTTGTTCCTTGCAAGCCTCTATGAAATGATTTATGCTGCCAAGGAGAGGCCGTTGCATCGGGGTGAGGATCGCTATGGCGGGACAGACGCGACATAAGTTGGAAATAAACCCCAAAACGGTATTATTTTGCACTTTTCAATTTTGAGATCCAAGGAACGACTCCAACTATTTCTTGACAGTTTTTCACCATTCTTGAGGGTAAAGATAAGATTTTCACTCCCCAAATCCTTTTTTTGATCTATATAACTTAGTTTCTTGGATAATTATCGATGGGGAGAGCTTTTATCTGGGATTTATAGTTGAAAAAAATCTTAATCTGGTATGGGAATCAAGGGTTCAACCTAGGGTTGATTTTATTGATCATAATCCGGAAATTTGGATTTTTTTTGATCCTCGCATTATTATGATTGTTTGTAGACCAAGAACAAGTAGAAAAAAATTCGAAAAAGGAACAAATCAAGTTACTTAGGGGATTCAAGATTCGTTTAAGGTAGGTGATGGTTGTGATTTCATGTTTGTGTGATATATGTTTGTAATTGCTTCATTTGCATGGATATATGCCAATGTTGCATTATTGATCACACTAATCTTAAATAAGCATGAACGAATAATTATATGTCATGAATGACCTTTTAGTTGCATAATTGTGAGAATGTTCATTGTGATTGTGGTCTGTTGAATGGAGCAGGTGTCACTTTCTAATACTAACTAGGATTAAAACATACATACATGAATATTGGAATAGGTGTCATGATCCGACACACTAACTTTGAATGGGTGCCATAATTCGGCACACTAACTGTTTGGGTTTGGGTTTCATGAGAGTACTAATGATTTGTTATGCACACTCTTATTGTTGAGAATTCGGAATTGTAAATTGATCCTGAAATGATATTGATATTGTATATGTTCGGTGTATGCATATTTATGTTGTTCTAATGACCTACTTATATTGCACTAATTGGGATAGATGAGTGATCCTACCAGTATATTGTGGTTGTGTAGTGATACTACACTTGCTCTTATTTTATGGGGTACAAACATCTTCAATCGGCTATTGACAAATCTTATTTAGAAGATTAGTGATCATCGTCAAATTCAAGGTTGAACTAGTTTTTCCATGTTGCCTTGAGTTATCTTTTTTTTTTTTAAATTCGTTGATGAGTCCACAATTTAAACTAATTTAGGGCTATTTTTGATAGGTTTAGTGTCCTCAAATGCATATATTGTCTTGAAAACTGATAAAATACCTTGAGTTTCAGGTATATATGCTTGGAGACAAACATGGACAAAATCAAGCAAAAAGGAACAAAGGGAGCATAAAGAATGAAGAAGTGAGAACTTGAGGATCGCCGAACCGATTCCGTGCACCGCCAAAAGGTCCTATCCTGGTTTTTTCCAGTGAGCTGAGCCTTGAAGGAAAAGATATCGGGGTGAACAGTATGATGTCGCCCAATAATCCAAAATGCGAAGATCCTAAAGGTTAATGTAAGACAGTGATAAACATTCCAAAGGGCGGATCGCCGAGTAGATCGGCGATCCCGACTAACTGCGCCGAATGGTCCTCTGTAGCACAACTTTTGAAAACTATAAATACTTGTTGATGTTTTTAGCTTACTATCAAATTTCATAGTTTTGAATTGTAATTTTTAGACTTAGCTTCTATTTTGAGTTTTTGATAGCTCTTGGGAAACTTTGCTTTTGAACCTTGGAGATTTGAAGATTCTCATCTTGAAGAAATTCAAAGTTACGTTGGTGTTGGAAATTCATCATCCTAGACTTGATTGAAGAAAAAATAAATAGTACCCAATTGATAGTTGGGTGTTGCTTATTGTTAGTATATTAGTTGATTAAATGTGATTCTACTTAATAGTTGTGATTGAACTAAATGAGGTTGTAGTTGGAAATACGATGTCACCTTAGTGTTTTTGGCTTGGTAGAGAAAGAGGTTTTAAAACTAAGACTATAAGTTTATAGCCGGTGGTTATTGGGTCGTCATGGGTTTAGCTCGATAGAGTGAATCCTAGTCCCTCTCCCACACTTTCAGCTCAAAGGAATGATTGGGTTAAGGTAGAGGTTGAGCTTAAAGGCTGCAACTCATTGTTCGAAAGAAACTGAGTTGATTCAGGGTAAGTTGCTCGAGAGATAATTTACCCCACCAAAGTCTAGCCTAGTTACATATATCTGGTGATGTACAACCAATAGCAACTACCCTTTAGTGTCTTTTATCTCATATCCTGGTCATATCCCAAGAATCTTTTTTCCTCGTTAGTCTCTCTTATTGTGTTAACAATTTTTAGTTGTAAATTTGATTGTAAAGCCCCCATTGTTAATTTACCTTTGTGTCACCCCTCTAATTTACTATGTTTTTATTCGATAATTTCTAATAGCTTTGACTATCATGGGCTATATTTGGGCTTGGATGAATTATTCTCAGTACCACTCCTTGTGGGAACTATCCCATACATTGGTTAGGTTATATATTGACTAACGATTGTCAATCCTTAATACTGGATGAAATGTCTTTGATGGCTGATATACCGTCGTTTCACGATATTTTAAACAATTTTTCCTTAAGTTTAGTGTGTCCAAAAGACTTTTGTACTAATTTTTATGTAAGATTCTCTTTATTTGCAGGAAATCTGTCTAAAAGATGAATGCGGAGGTTTTTGAGCAAGAAATACAGAAAAGTGCCACCTACGGAGCTTGTGATGGTTCGTCGTGCTCGTGACGGTCCGTTGGTGGCATCGTATTGCAGCTGCTGAAGTAAGATGGGGAATTCTGACCAAGTGTGGGGTTACAGAGTGCGTGACGGGCCGTCGTAGCCATGACGGTCCCTCCTGCTGGTTCGTCATGAAGATCAGAGAAGTAGTCCCTATACCCAAATTCCAAGAGTTCAAGTGTTTTGGAATGGAGACCCTCGATGGACCGTTGTGCCTATGACAATCCGTCATACCTTCCGTCGAGGGTAATGAAGAGAGCAGCAGAAGAAATTGCACGAGTATGGGATGACGGAATCCATGACGGCCCGTCGTGACCACGACGATCAGTCGCGAGGTCCGTCGACCCAGCCGCGTTTTGACAAATTTCCAGTAAATAGAGTCCTTACTTAATTAGGTTTTTATTTTTTATAAATAGTTTGAAAAACCTCGTTTTTGCGGTTAGAATCTTGGTTATTTGAGCTTCTTTTGTGGATTAGACTTGGTGATTAGTATTACACTTTTGGAGAATCTTTAGTCTTCAATTAATTGCAGTAATTGATTGTTGGTGAGATTTTTGTTGATTAATCAAGTGAACTTTTGGATTTTATTCTTTCTCATTGATGTAAGTGCATGAATTGTTATATTACATATTTGAATATTGTGATTATGACTATGGATTACAAAACTCCATACCTAAGGTTGTGGGAACCATAGGTGAATAATGAGGTAAAACCTAACTAAAACAACAATTCTAGAATAGTGTATTGCATGTATTGATAATTCATTCGCTTAGAAGTCTTTTTAACGGATGGCCAACGTTAGAACTCGCCTTAATGCTACTTGCCGAACCAAGGAGGTAGATAATAGGAAAAGAATTATCAACATAGATTTAGTGTATACAATCTAATAGGCTAGTATTGATTGGTACAAGGTAATAACTTAGTCAAATATCGAATACAATACTTAATATGAGGTAAACGTAAGGGTTAGTATAGCAACACACTTACCCAGATCAAGGTGCGGAGTGAAATTTTCTAGATGCCGGACCAAGGATTTAGAAATGCATAACTTATCACTTTGCATGCAAGATACTAGGAAAGTATTATTATAGTTAGAATTATCAAGTTATAAACCTGTGGGGAACACGTAAACCCTAGTTACTTTTATTAATTGATTAAACTGTATCATTTGAAGCTGTTAGTGTCTCCTTTAATTTAGCTAGTTATTTTCATTCATTTAGAAGTAAAAAAAACCCCTTTTTTATTGTTTTTGCTTTCTAAGGAAATAATTGACTAAATAGAAGTAGTAATAGATTGAAGTTAAGTCTGAACTATTTTTCTCGTGGGAACGATCCCAACCTCATTAGTTGGGTTCCTTACTTGATATGACCGCTTTACTTCTTATTTGAGAAGTAAGTTTGAGCGTATCAATTTTGGCGCCGCTGCCAGGGAAAGTAGCTTTTAGATTAACTTAAACTTATTACTATAGTTTAGTCAATATTTTCTTGATTTTACTTTATTTTATTGTTTTTTATTTTTGCAGAACCATCTTCCTTGTATGTCAAATACACGGAGAGGAAGAGAACCCTTGTTTCCTACGATCGCTAATTAGAGCATACACTACGCAACATGAACCGAAACTTGGGTATTAATGATGATGATCCAAACTAGAACATCCCAGATCCAGTTGATGTTCATGGTCAGTTGTTACCCGATGCTCCGATTGAGAACCAACAGAGGGGACAGAACCCCGCTCCACGTCCCCAAGAATACTACTGAGGCTATGACAATATAGCAGACTCCGATGGGCCGCTTTTATTGCCCCCTCTACCACCAGGCCACACCTTTGTGGTAACTAGTAGCCTGATGCAAATGCTAACTGCCAGAGGTTTGTTTTCAGGGTTAGCTTCTGAGGATCCACATGCCCATATAGCTAAGGTAAGGGCACTGTGTAAAAGCTGTGTAGGGAGGCCTGACTTGGACTTGGATGTAATAGGGCTAAGAGTGTTTCCTCTCTCACTGACGGGAGAAGCTGCTATTTAGTTCACTGAGCTCCCTTACAACTCAATTTTCACTTGGAACCCACTAAGGGACGTTTTGTTAGCACGCTACTACCCGGTCTCCAAGAAACTAAACCACAAAGACAGAGTGAACAACTTTGTGGCACTACCAGGAGAGTCAGCTAGTAGTTCTTGGCCCAATTATCTGCGACTGTGAACACATAGAAACCGGGCACACTTCCTAGCAACACTATCCAAAATCCGAAAAATGATGCACACTGTATGACAATCACTACTCAGGGTGGTAAGAAAACCATTGACCCACCTATGCCGTCAAATGAGGAAAATGTGAGAAAGGATGATGATAAGGTGGTACAGGGTAGTGGTGAAATAGAAGATAGCACTGGAAAAGATGCAGATATCCCTATAAAGGTAATTCCCATGCCTACACCACCCCCACCCCTTTCCTCAGAGATTAGTGAAAAAGACCGAGGATGGTAAATATTAGCATTTTATAACAATGTTCAAGCAGCTTTGTATCAATGTCCCTTTGGTAGAAGCTCTAGAAACAAATGCCCGGTTATGCCAAGTTTATAAAAGATCTGGTTACAAAGAAAAGATCGGTCACTTTTGAGGATGATGATAGAATGCAGTATTGTAGTACTATTGCTACAAGATCTCTCGTACAAAAGAAAGAAGATACGGGTGCATTCACTATTCCTTGTACAGTCGGGTCATTACATTTTGCTAAAGCATTATGTGATCTGGGGGCAAGCATAAATCTCATGCCCCTCTCGATTTACAAGAAGTTGGGTTTGGGTTACTCAAAGACCACTGCGGTGCGACTACTGATGGCTAATCAAACAGTGAAAAGGCCTATAGAGATACTCCACGATGTGCTAGTAAAAGTGGAGTCATTCATATTTCTGGCAGATTTTGTTATTCTTGATTGTGAAGTCGATTTTGAAGTGCCTATTATTCTTGGCAGACCATTCCTTGCTACGGGTAGAGCCTTAGTTGATATGGAAAAGGGGTAGATGAAATTTCGGTTGAAAAAATGAAGAAGCGACCTTCAACATTTGTAGGTCCATGAGGCAAAGTGGTGAGCTCCAATCGGTATCTGCTATATCTTACAAAGAAAAGATGAAGAAGGATAATGACCTAAAAAGTGAAAAACGAGAGTTTATGATTGGGGATTTGGTGCTTTTAGACAGTTCTAGGTTGCGTTGGCTTCCGGGCAAGCTCAAGTCCAAACGGACTGGCCCTTACTTGATTACCCAAGTATTCCCTCATGGAGCAGTTGAGTTAGAAACTAAGGAAGGAGTGCGGTTTAAGGTGAATGGAGAACAAATAAAAACTGTATTTTGGGCATACTGCATCGGTGAATGAAGTGATAGAGGCATACCATCTTGATGAAGGCTGAGTAATCAAGTGTCCTCAGTTGTGTCGCGACGTTAAATCAGGCGCTTGTTGGGAGGAAACCCAATACTTATAGTTTTTTTTCTTTTTAGTAATGGTAGCATTTTCTACTAATGATTTTTAAATTTGCAGGCACATCACCAGGAAAAGTCATTGATGGATACATCGACGGCCCGTCACTACCGCGACGGACCGTCGCATGAATCTGTCATGTCAGGTACGTCTTTATGTTATCTTCAAAACTAGGGCACACGCAACGGAACCAATGACGGACCGTCTCAGCTATGACGGACCGTTATCGGGGACTCATCGTGTCATTAATGAAGCGTACCCGACCCAACCCAGTTGGGGTTTTTAAAAAATTCTTAACATTTAAAACCCCCACCCTCTTCATTTCACCCCATTCCTTCCCTCTTCCTCCCATTTACCTCTCTTTTCAACTTCCAAGCTCATAAACCCCCTCTCTTACAACCGATCATTTCCCCAAATTCCCCAATTCCTAAAATTCACTATCTACTAGTCGGAGTCTGCCGATGTGGTTCTTTACTTGATCACCAAGTACCTTCCTCACTTGTTTTTCTCAAATTCTCAGGTTTGTGTCTCTGATTTCTACCCATTTACATTGCATTTTTGTTTATCAATTAGTATTAGCCTTGTTCTTCTTGATGATTTCGTTCTTTAATAAAATTCTGTCTGACCTAGGTTGAGAATCCTCAAAATTGCCGTGTTAAAACTCTAGAAATAGGTGCTTTAGCATTGCTAGTTTACTAGGTATTTGTGTTAGAAAAATGTAGGTTAAAACACTAACAATTCCATTAGGTCATAGGGGATGAATGGGGCATGCCCAGTTCTGTTATTGAATGACAGAATGAGACCTCGATGACAGACCGTCGTACTCACGACGGACCGTCATTGGGTCCGTTCCAATATCGCTAACACCCCACTATCCAATTTTCTCCAAGTGTCTACCAACGGACACATGCGACGGACTGTCGTTCCCACGACGGTCCGTCCTGCAAAACGTTGTGGTTGTCAGAGACCCTGTTCGTAAGGGTCTCTCACTTTTTCTAAGTGTCTTCCAACGGACACCATGTGACGGACTAACGTTCCCACGACGGTCCGTCCTACACAACCGTTCTAGTTGTCAGAGACCCTGTTCCTAAGGGTCTCTCATTTTTTCTAAGTGTCCTCCAAAGAACATCTACGACGGACCACCTTTCCCACGACGGTCCGTCCTACACAACCGTTCTGGTTTTCAGAGACCCTGTTCCTAAGGGTCTCTCACTTTTTCCAAGTGTCCTTCAACAAACACATGCGATGGACCGTCATTCCCACGACGGTCCGCCCTGCACATCCGACATGACGGTCAGAGACACTATTCCTAAGGGTCTCTCACTTTTTCTAAGTGTCCTCCAACGGACATCTATGACGGACCGTCCTACCCTCGACGATCCGTCCTGCATAACCGTCATGACGGTCAGAGACCCCTCTCATAAGGGTCTCCATACTTTTTTTCTAAGTGTCCCATGACGAACATCGACGACGGAACATCATAATGACAATAGTCCGTCTTGCATATACCGTCATACTTGTCAGAGACTTTCTTCAGGGTTCTCCACATAAACATAGCTTAAAAGTAAGACATGATGGACCCCATGATGGTCCGTGGTACGCACGACGAGCCATCACCTGGTCTGTCGTGTTTCACTGTTACTATAGAATTGTCATTACATTTGAACTATTTTATTTATTTTGTGTGGTTTTGCTTGTCTTGTTTGCTCCGTCTAGTACTAATATTGATTCTTTACAGGTACTATCTATTATGGTACCAAAACAAGAATGAGTCTACGCACGCGGGTGATCGAAGTCTGTCGCCCCGTCTGCGCGCCTGGTCATTGGCTCTGATGATGAGCGTGACCCCGAGTACGTGCCCCCAAGAACTTCCACCCCATCCCGAGTACGTCCTGCCAGAGACACACCCAAAAAGGTGGCGTTCGGCCTAGTTACTGCCTCCCAGTCTGATGAGGAGCGCACACTGAACGGCACACCTTCTGGGTCAGCTACTAATGAAGAAGGAGCGTGTGTATCCTAAGGAGTTTTGTGGTCGGAGGAAGCCTCTGGATCTGCTGAGGACCCTGCACTCGCCACCACTGCACAGTCTGCCTCGTCTGATGAGGCAGACAGTTTTGAATCCACACTCGGTTCACCGACTCGTGCTCTTACCCCGATTGCCGACTAGACCAACCGGTGGTGTGTCGACGGGCAGTATCAAGTCTATTCCAAAGCAAAGTTTCTGAATGACAAAGGAGTCATGACACGGACACTTACATTGGAGCGATGGGTCCTTACGGGAAGTCTCCCAACTATGCCAGAGATCCACAATCTCTTCACCAAATATCGACTGGATTGGACAACGCGTTCGTTGGGACGTTATAGTGAAGAATTGGTCCTAGAGCTCTACGCCTCTTACGTGGCTACTTTCAGATCACAGATTGATAGGCGGGCTGCTCCTGCCAAACAGGACCCACTGGAGCTTGTTCGAGTACGTGGAATTCACGTTGATATCTCCCTGCCTGCCATCCGCCGGTATCTATACCGCGAGAATGTTGATGCCAACTGGACCCCTCTCACCGCCGTGTTTGACTACCGGTGGCAAATTGTCAAAGATGGCCAATTCCTGCGTGAGTCATCGCTGAGAGAGACCACCAAGAGGTGGATGGCCCTGCACTTGTCCGTTGATGGAGAGGGTGCTGACTGGGTGACCGAGCTGAAGGGAGCCATCAAGAAGGCTAACCTGACCTTCACGACAAAGTTTTTGTGCTTGATTGTACGCCACTACCTTTCCCCCCACAACTGCTGATAATATAGTCACATGGGATCGAGCAGTACTGATGGCGGCGATGATAGCCGGGTTGGAGGTGGATTTTCTTGGCTTCTGCAGGCGGTCATGCACGAGAGGGATTTTAAGGTCACAACTACTTACCCTTTCCCGTGCATGATATTTTCTCTATGCAGGTCCACAGGTGTGCCTATATTGCACGTTGATCAGCTCAAGACCCCATTGGGCACTGTTGATATCGGCCTCATAAGGGATGAGGCCAATAAGTTGGCTCCACGCAGAGGGCCCCGTCTAGAGTTGCCTCCACTTGGTGACAATCTGGCTTATATGGTAACACATGCCAGCACGGCTATGCAGGTGGCTTCCACTAACACTACCCCGGTTTAGTCTATCCCGGGTAGTAGCATTGCCCCGAGCTCCTCTTACTCAGCCCCTTCTCCCGCTCTAGTCCCGCTTGATAGGGTCCAGAAATTAGAGGCACAGATGGCTACACTTCTGCATCACATCCAGCCTTGGAAATAGAGGTCTATTGCTGAGGCAGAAGAGCGCTTAGAGCGGATAATGGTCCAGCGCACAGAGCGGAAGATCGCTGAGGTTCATCAGCGCTTGGACGCTTTTGAGTTGCGGGTGTTAGCCCGGCCAGCCCCTCAGGTGGATATGTCGACCCTTCAAGCTATGGTCGACAGTCTTCGTGCTGACATCGATATGATCTTAGAGGCTAGGGTGCCTAAGTCTGAGGCCCCTTCTGCAGAGCCTACAGAAGACACAGTGATGGCGGCCTTATTCGTCAGTTCTGAGATTCCACCACCTCCCCCTCGAGAGAATGCCAAGAGGTGTAGGGGTCGATAGGAGGATGAGGCTCGAGCACAGAAGAAGGAGCGTCGTGAGAAGGAGGCTGCGAGGAGATCCTCGCGTGCTGATGAGGAGGGGCTTCAAATGAGGGCAATAGAGTTAGCTGCTGGGGCATCTAGCTCCAAAAATGTTGAGATAGCGGGAGGCACTGCTGATAGTGCTGTCGATGCTGTGGACACTACTAAGGGTGTCTAGATTACAGAGGTAGTGGGTTCTGGGGAACCGAACCCACCAACTTGCTGATCGTCGGTGCTTTGCGCCCCAGGTTTGCTTCACCTACCACTCTTGTATTTCAAATTTTTTATGCATTGGGGACAATTGCATGTCTTTTTGTTGGGGGTAAGGTAAATGGAAAGTGAGTGCTAGGGTGAAGTCTGAGTAGCCCAATTCACTATCCTCTTTTGGGGTTTTCTTGCATGTGTTCTTTTTCCCCAAGAGAATGATTACTTTTTCTGTTGAACCGACATGTCTATATCTTGTGTACATAGTTTAATTCTGAAGCATGATGGCTAAAATGATATCCGGATAAAATGGAAAATGATGCATGACTAGGCATAGTAATTGATAAATGTGTGGCTCTAAGCATGACATAGAGGTACACCACTGCATGACCCTAAGTCTAAAATTCGAACTAGGTTTCTGATAATTTGGTAGAGTAATGAGATTATAAGTGAGTGTGAGGCAGATTTGAATAGTCCACTATTTGTACTGAGCTAGAACTTGCCTGGTTCCTAAGAGTAATAGACAATTAGGAAAGGATCATAGGCCCTTATTCGATATAGACCATTTTTAGCCTAAATAAAAGAAAAACAAATGAAATTAATCCTTCTTTGATCCAAATGATTTGAGCTTAAACTAGACCTTTCTTTTTCACCCCAACTGATCTTTTCTGAGAATAATGTGTTGGCCCTGGTCCCTCCTTGGACATGTGCACTTAGTTTATGACAAAAGCATGAGTTGAGGGTGGCTAATGCAGTAAACAACCTTTTTATGGCCCTGACCCAACTTTGGATATTGTGTACTTTGACTCATGGCAAATCCATGAGTTGAGGGTGGCTATTATGAGGAATGCTCTGGAAAGTGGGGTTGAAAGAACAAAGAGAGAAAGAACAAAAGTAAAGTGACTCAAGAATTAGTTGAAAGAAAAGTAAAAAAAAATAAAAAAAATAAAAAGAATACAAGAAACACAAGCAAGAAAAGAAGAGAGTCACTTACACAAATGAAGAAAGAAGGGAAAATAGCAAGGTAAAAGAATATGAGAAACTGGGCGAAATAAAATGATAAAAAGTGGTATGTTTAGCCGATATGTCAAGGAGGGCAAAAAGTCACTAAAGTATACCTAAATATACCCTACCTGACCCTGAGCCTATGTTACGAGCTAAGAAAGTCCTATCGTGATCCTAAGAGTTGTATATCAAACTTAAAGCAGTGAAAATAAGGGCAAGCTTATGGCAACATGTATGAATGAGTGTGAATTTGTTCTGAGAGTGAGTGTTAAAAAGTAATTCTTATACTAAAACTGAAATCATTGTGTGAAAAATGAGGATATTGTCTTGAAGTGAGGACACTAGTTGCAATATCGAACATATTAGCACCTCGGTGAGAAATTGAAGAGGATAGGTGTTAGTGCATGGTGAGTCTGTGTCATGGTCTTATTCCACATAATTCAAGCTTAATAATGATAGCTGCATAAACATGATGAGACAGATCGGGATTGATATCCATATGATTGCGAAAGATAAAACATGGATACTATTATACAAACATTTTGTATTGAGTCATAGTTCGTCGCTTGAGGACAAACAACAAATTTAAGTTGAGGGTATTGATATACCGTGGTTTCACGGTATTTTTAATACTTTTTTCATAAGTTTAGTGTGTCCAAAAGCCTTTTCGTACTAATTTTTATGTAAGTTTCTCTTTATTTGTAGGAATCTATCTAAACGATGAATGCGAAGGTTTTTGAACAATAAATACAAAAAAGTACAACCTACAGATCTTGTGATGGTTCGTCGTGCTCGTGACGGTCCGTAGGTGGCATCGTAGTGCAGCTGCTGAAGGAAAATGGGGAATTCAGACCAAGTGTGGGGTTACGGAGTGCGTAACGGACCGTCGTAGCCATGACGGTCCGTCCTGCTGGTTCTTCATGAAGATCAGAGAAGTAGTCCCACTACCTAAATTCCAAGAGTTTAAGTGTTTTGAAACAGAGACCCTCGACGGACCGTTGTGCCTATGACGAGCCGTCATACCTGCCGTCGAGGGTAATGAAGAGAGCAGCAGAAGAAATTGCACGAGTATGGGACGACGAATCCATGACGGCCCGTCGTGACCACGACGATCCATCGCGTGGTCTGTCGACCCAGCCGCATTTTGATAGATTTCCAGCAAATAGAGTCCTTATTTAATTAGGTTTTTATTTTTTATGAATAGTTTGAAAAACCTCATTTTTGGGGTTAGAATCTTGGTTATTTGAGCTTCTTTTGTGGATTAGACTTGGTGATTAGTATTACACTTTTGGAGAATCTTTAGTCTTCAATTAATTGCAGTTATTTATTGTTGGTGAGTTTTATTGATTAATCAAGTGAACATTTAGATTTTATTCTTTCTCATTGAAGTAAGTGAATAAATTCTTATATTACATATTTGAATATTGTGATTATGACTATGGGTAACTAAACTCCATAGCTAGGGTTGTGGGAACCATCAGTGAATAATGAGGTAAAACCTAACTAAAATAACAATTCTAGAATAGTGTCTTGCATGTATTGATAATTGTTTCGCTTAGAAGTCTTTTTAACGGATGGCCAACGTTAGAACTCGCCTTAGTGCTATTTGCCGGACCAAGGATGTAGATAATAGGATAAGAATTATCAACATAGATTTAGTGTATACTATCTAATAGGCTAGTATTGATTGGTATGAGGTAATAACTTAGTCAAATATCGAATATGATGCTTAATTTGAGGTAAAGGTAAGGGTTAGTATAGCAACACATGTAGCCGGACCAAGCTGCAGAGTGAAATTTTCTAGATGCCGGACCAAGGATTTAGAAATACATAACTTATCACTTTGCATGCAAGATACTAGGAAAGAATTGTTATAGTTAGAATTATCAAGTTATGAACCTGTAGGGAACACGTAAACCCTACTTACTTTTATTAATTGATTAAACTCTATCATTTGAAGCTGTTAGTGTCTCCTTTAATTTTTCTAGTTATTTTCATTCATTAAGAAGTAAAAATAAACCTTTTTATTGTCTTTGCTTTCCAAGGAAATAATTGACTAAATAGAAGTAGTAATAGATTGAAGTTAATTCTGAACTATTTTCCTCGTGGAGACGATCCTAACCTCATTGGTTAGGTTCTTTAATTGATACGACCGCATTACTTCTTATTTGAGAAGTAACTTTGAGCGTATCAATGGCGTTACTGATAAAAATGGCGTCGCTTCCAGGGAGTGGTGCTATATGAGAATGTTTGGTCGAGTAGAAATTTTGCTTTATTTAGTTGTAGTTATACTCACGTAATTTTCATTTTGTTTTGTTTGTTTGTGTGTTGAAACATAAAATGAGTAGGAACATTCATTACAGGTATCAAAAGGATCACCCTCTACTGAAACTGTTGAACCTTAGGTACAATCTCCTAACATTTAAACAAGTAGGGGAAGAGACCATTCAAGAAATTTGGATCAAATTTCAAGAAGTGCTTCAACCATGCCCAACTCATGGGATGACCAATAAAGTTCTACTAGAGTGCTTCTATAGGGGACTTAGATCCAAAAATAGAAGTACCGCTGACCAACTTTTCATTGGTGTTTTCCTACACTAACCCTATGAAGAATTAGTCAAACTTCTTGATGGCATGGTTGAAACCAACAAGGAAATGGGATGCATTGGTAACTCAAATGGATTTCCTATCCGAAGGAGTTATGGAATTAGAGGTACAGTCCACAAGGAATGACAAGAAGTTCTCCATTCACGAGTGTAAAAAGGGGAAGAAGTAGGAGGGTGGACAAAATGAAGAGGGCCTCATACTCATTGAACAAAAAATTGAATAACAAGATAAGGCATCGAATGAGATAAAAGAAAACATCAAAAACACGAATCACACAACTACTTCGAATTTCATACAATTCAGCTGCAGGATACCTAAATAAGACATTTGATATTAGGTCTCTATCCACAGTTTGCCGAGGAATCTCCTAGTGACACCATGGCTAACTCTAAAGATGAGGAATAGGTGGAATTGCATCGTGCCACGATGTTAACTAAGACATTGTTTGGGAGGCAACCCAAAAATATTTTTATTGCTTTCTGTTTATTTCAAATAACAGTGTGTTAGTTGAAAAGGTTGAGATATAGCAAGTGGTAGGAAAGAAGAAGTTTAGAGAGGAAATAGTTTCATTCGGTGAATCGCTAAAGATGTCGGCTATTCCGATCCAGCCCGCCGTTGGACTCAAGACAAATTTAAGTTAGAGTTTATAAAACTCGGCGAGCTCAAGACATTATTGGCGAGTCTCCAATCATTTTGGCGATGCCAACCCTGCCGCCGTTTGGATTCCTAAAATTATTTTGGGATCTATAAAATTTGGTGAGGTAAGTGATTAGTCGTTATATCGCCGAATGGTTTGGCGATCACGAGTAATGTTGCCGAATCGGGGAGAACTGGACAGTTTTTTAAATCAAAGGTTTAAATTTCTCAAACTCCTTTCAATTCTATCACTTTTCACTCTTCAAACTCACACTTGCACCTCAAGTTTTATATCTCTACATCAACATTATATTTTGGTTATTGAGTTGTGCTCGGATTAGGATTCTGCGTTGTCGTTGAGTATCTCGAATATATTTTAATTGGCACATAAGTTTGGTTTCTAAGCCCTAAAATTCTTGTATTTCAAAGTTGTACTTAAATGCAATGACATTACTTTGATGATGTGTGTTGTTCTTCTCTAGTAGGATTAGAATATTTGTTTTCTTGTTAGGTTTGTAAATTTTGCTTATACTAAGTTAAATAGTTGATTCCTAATTTTATGTCTTAAAATGAATTAAACATTTTAGGTCGTGTATTATTGTTATTGGTTCTAGGTTAATTTGAGTTGTTTATGCCTTTATTTTGCTTTCAAGGGTTACAGGGTTGAATTTAGGAGTTAGGGTTGAAAGTCTCGCGAAACTACTCGGTGGTTTTCCTAAATTCCCCATCCCTCCTTTAATTTAATGCTAAATGATATGTTGGATTTTGTAACTTTTAACAAGAAACTTGAAGCCTCCAAGAACATTTGGCGTCTCGCCAAAATATCTGTTGTTCGCCCTTTGTCTGCACTCTTGTAACCTCTGTACATTGGACTCAGCGAACTCCCTAAGTTGTTGCGCAATTTGCCCATTGGTTCAGCAAAGTATTTATGCCTCTAAACTTCCATGCTTTTATTTAAATATGTTCTAACTCTTTTTTGAAGTTTTTGAAGATATGGCCAGACCCAAAGTAGCTGGAAGAATTATGCCATCCCTACAAGTCAGAGCAAAATATTTCCGAAAGAATAGAAAGGCAACAAATCTACCCACAACAGATAATAAGGGTAAAAATCCCAGTTCGAGTAAGAGGACCAATCCTCATGATCCCACTATTCCCTCGTAGAGACGTGGATTCTTCACATTAACATATTTCTTTTTGGCGTCTCATGACTTGGATAATTTCAACAAGTCAGCACCATTGAATCTTCTAAAAGTAGCTTTTAGGGTTATTATCCTATATCATGATGACACATCGGGCAATGATTTCCATACAGATAGAGCGACTATGTAGACATGATTTCTTGACCTTCTTTTCTATCTTTCTTTATGTTTACTTTAAATTTTTGTTATTTGCATTTGAGGACAAACATTTTCTGATTATGGTGGGGTGAGGCCCACCTTGTGAGAGACTCTTATTTATTTGATGTTTTATTGATACATTTGGGTTGTTCTGTCTTAAACTGTGTTTTATATTGCTCAAATGTTTGAGGTTGTGGCTCCTTATGTTTAAATTGCAAATGAATTTGAACCGTCCAAAATTTTTTACTACTTTTCACCACCTCTTCCATGTACTTGAATGTGGTTGTTCTTAGGAAAATTTGGGTCTTGGTTTGATCAATACCGATGATTTGGATGGTGCTTGCAATCAAACAAACATGAATGTGCAACTACAACGAGGACAAATGAAGTTGCATAAACAATATGTAAACTATATGCATCTCGTTATGATTATCCAATTATCAAATTGAGCTTCTTGCGATGGACATTGCACACTTGGAAATGTGTGGAGTCTTTTTGACTTAGTGTCAATTCCTTGTGTGATGAACATGTCGTGAACCATGCATGATGACACCTAGAATTTGCTCCATTAGACCGGTTGACTAACTTATGTGAACTCATGATATGATCTTAGTCACCCTTGAAAGAGTGTGAACCAATTTGACATATACCTCTTTTGTGACTTACCTTGTAAGTGTGCAGACCTCTTTTGAATACCCCTTGACTTTTATTTGAATGAAACTTAATAAAACATGAACTCTCATAATCCTCTACCCATAATCCTTTTGATTTGTTGTTGATTGAATATCCAACTTAGACTTTTGTGTGGTGAAAAGAGAAGGCAAGTCAAAGAGTGCAAGAATAGTCTCCCTTAACCCAGGGCATTGAGAAAAATGGATCCCCTCCATAAAAAAAGAAAGATAAAAAAAGAATAAAAAAGAGAAAGTCATGGAATAAAATTATGAAAAGAGAAAAAGAAATGGGATCTTCTAACACAATCCATGCAGAGTTAATAAAGAGATGACTTAAGAGCACTATAGAAAAGAATGAAGGAAGGAAAAAGGAAGTGATATGAGCACGACATCTCATGAGGATAAAATTCAGTGAACCTAAACGAACATACCTATACACTCACCCACGTTACAAGCCTTAAAAATACCTTTTTGATATTGAGTGAGCTGTAACAAAAGTTAATCGAAAAATACGAGCAAACCTATAGGTTAAATCATGCACTGTGTTATCTTTTTGAGTGTCTACGTTGAATTGATTTCGAAACTTTAAACCGTGAATCATTGTGTGTAAATATGGAATTATTCTTTATATGAGGGCATTCGATAACTTTGGTTGAGCTTGAACTTGACTTTGAAGCAAGTATCATGAGCCTGAAAATCTTTGATAATTGTGTGTCACAACTTGAGTCTTTAAGTGCAAATTGATCCGTCCATGAGTAAGTTGAGTCTTGTTGTGTACATTCATGATTGAGCCTTGTGTAGAACTATTTAACACATCCCTTTTGAACTGCTGAACTTGAGTTTTACTTGAGGACACACAAAATTTTAATTTCGGGGTGTTGATGAATCCACATTTTGGACTCATTTACGGCTATATTTTGATAGTTTTAGTGTCCTCAAATGCATATTTTGTCTAGAAAACTGATAAAATACCTTGAGTTTCAGGTATGTATACTTGGAGACAAAACATGGCTTAAATCAAGTAAATAGGAATAAAGGCATCTAAAAGAATGAATAAGTGAAGACTTGAGGATTGCCGAACCCATTCGGTGCACGGCCAAAAGGCCATTCCTCGCCTTTTGTTCCAATGAGCTGAGCCCTAAAAGAAAAAAATAGATCGGTGGTAAAAAGAAGTAGTCAGCGATTCGTCGAGCGGTTTCAAAAAGCAGTACGATGTCGCCCAATGATCCAAAACATGAATATGCTGAAGGCTAACGCAAGTCGACCGTAAACATACCATAGGGTTGATCGGTCATCCTGACTAACTGTGCCGAGTGGTCCTTCGCAACACAGATTTTGAATACTATAAATACATGTTAATATTTTTAGTTTTGTATCGAATTTCATAATTTTGAACAGTAATTTCTAAACTTAGCTTAAATTTTGAGTTCTGAGAGCTCTTGGGAAACTCTGCTCTTGAACCTTGGAGATTTGAAGATTCTCATAATGAAAAAACTCAAAGTGGGTGTTGAAAATTCCTGATTCTTGACTTGATTGAAGAGAAAACTAATCATATCGGAGGATGTTACATCAATTTGGTATCATTTTTTTCCTTTCCTCTGTGTATAGCTAAAACCCTAATTCTTCGGCTGTGATTTTGTGGATATGAGTTAAATATATTATTTGGTGTTGCTTATTGTTAGTATATTCGCTGTTTAGATGTGATTTCACTTAGTAGTTGTGTTTGAACAAAATGAGGTTGAAGTTGCAAATATGATTTCACCTTAGTGTTTTTGGCTTGCTCAAGAGAGAGGTTTTAAAAATAAGATTACTAATTTGATAGCCGGTTGTTATTGGGTTGTCATGGGTTTAGCTCAAGAGAGTGAATCCTAGTCCCTCCCCCACACTTTCAGCTAGAGAGTGATTGGGATAAAGCGGAGATTGTGCTTAAAGGCTATAACTCGATGTTCGAGGGAAATTCGAGGTAAGTTGCTCAAGATAGAATTTACCCCCCACTGAAGTCTAGCCTAATAATACCTCTAAAATAAAGAAAGGGTAAAGAGAAATATGTTGGTATCAACTCTATCATTGCTACACATTAATCGCCAACAAAGAAAGTAGAAAAGTTACAAGTGTTGAGTATCCTCATGATAACGATAGTAATTTTGGTGGACCTAGGATAATGAAATAATAAATTTCTTTAAGGGGAAAATTATTAATCCCAAATGCTCAATGAAAAGGAACATTTATTTGTTCAACAAGTTTAGATACCCATGGTTAAGGAATATTCCTAAAACATGAACCACAATTGTTCAATTCCTTGAAGGGTATTCACCCCTATTAAAGGCTAAAATTGTTAGATGAATTTACACTTCAACAAGGTTTTATAAGTTCAATACCAATGTGTGATTTGAATATGAGACATGAGTTGGAGTTATAATTTTTTGTATTAGAAATGAGGAGGGGGATCTGGTGTATGCAGAATCCCAAAGGGTTACAAACGATTCAATTTTGGAGGTTGAGATCATGACAAATTAAGGAGGCCTTATGTTATTGTATTTAGAAGAAATTGATTCCTTGATTATTGATAATTTTCCTTTGTTATCTTTGAAAGTACTAAATGGAGTGTGGGAGGTTCCATGATACATAACTTGGGAAGCCAAGTTCATTAAGCAATTGATAAAGAATCTTAGGGTGGAATTGGTTTATACTTTCGAAGAAGGAAAAAATCTAGATGATTTTGTTTTACTAAATCGTTTGTCATTCTACAAGAATTGAGAGACAATAATATAATAATAATCAAGAACTATCATAGAGGTCTTAGACAATATTGCAACAAAATAAAGAAAATATACCTACATTTGAGGATTAACAAAGTGCAAAACCAAAGCCACAAATCTCCAAGCAATAAATACTTTGATTACAAAGTATGATATGTGTATACTTAAAAAGTGGTATTAATCGTGATGGGGTTCAACCTTTCAAGAATATTAATCAAAAGACTGAGTACCGAACTGCACAAAGGAATTAAATACAAGAAACTCATCTTGACAAGTTTCAATCACTTATTGTTTTGGCATCCTTCAACTTTGCTAATAACCCAAGCTCAGGTCATCTGCATCTAGGTAAAAGAAGTCTTAACGACTGTTGAATCATGAAATCACTGAGATTTCTTTTGATGTGGAGGTGATCTCAATCCATACTTGAATCTTTATCGATCTAGCGTCTAGGGCTGGGCATTCAATTGGTTCGATTTGGTTTGCAAAATTCGATTCTGTTTATTTTGATTTGTTTTTTCGGTTTGAATATCATCATTATGAGCCATTCTTTTATCATATAATAAAATTTTAAATTATATCCATTTTTCTAAAAAATAGATTTTTGATGTGATTTTAAGGATTGAGGGTTGTGGCATCGAGAAATCAATCGTCGACAACGAAAAAAATTGTAACACTCCGAAAGTCCATTATTTAGTCTAGAGCATCCCTAGATGAACCAAGCCTTAAAACAATGTTTCCATGCCTTATCAAATGTTATTAACCTAATTAGAAAGTGTTGGAGTCAAAACGTCACGAAACAACCATGACGTCCGGAGATTTGTGAAAATTGAGCTAGTGTACCTTGGTGTGTTTGAAATGATTTAAGAGTCAGAATTAACCCAAATTTGATATAAAGGTTTAAAATACATATTAGTAAGTGTTTACGATCGAAACTTCCAGGTACGACTCCCCAAGGTCCACTTTAAGGGTCCTTGAGGAGGACCCATCCATTAACCCTCAAAAGTTGTCATTTAGCAGTGTGCAACCACGAGCACAAACGAAAAGCCGTCATTTGGTCGATGCTCCGTTGATTGTGTCATTGGTTGATGTTGACACCCAATTTTGACCTCCTATGATTAGAATTAAATTTCGAGTTTCTTAATTTTTAAATGACTTGAAATAACTAACTTTATAAAATTCAAAATATCTTAAAGATATTTTAAATAGTTTTGAACATATATATAATTTTTAAGGAATATATATGTTATATATATATAATTTTGTATGTAATTATTACATTTTTATAAATACTTCGAAAATCATCTCAATTTTTTTAATAAGTATTTTATTAAATTAGTTTAGTTTCAATTATTGTTATAAATTTTTAATTGTTTAATTTATAATTAATTTAGTTATTTCTATTCCGTTAAGATTAACAAGCTCGTAAATTAATTATAACATCTTACTTAACTTTCTAGCCAATTTCACTCATTATTTCAATTTGGCTATGTTCGGGACTTCAATTGATCCTAATTTAAATTCATATGGTCAAAACAAATTCTATTCTAGCCCACATATTTTGAGAAGGCAAATCTTGGGCCTCTTCCTAAGGATCAACAACCCATTCAACATGCCAATTCACAAAAATGACCCAGCCCTTTTTTTTCCTATCTTAGTCCAACTCATAAATGACTTGACCCAACCCATCAATTATCAATTCCCAAAAAAACCTGGCTTCTGTAGGTCTTCTTCCTCCAGATTTCGCGAGAAACAGCGACTCCAACCAAGAAAACGCGTATCAGACGCGAACTCAACAAAATTGGGTGCTCTTTCCTTTTCCTCTCGTACGAGTAATGTACTCAAATTTTCCAAGTATCTCCATCTCATTCTGAGTTTGTCCTAGACTCGAAATCGGACGACTCTCTGCACCAATCCGTTAGAATTTGGTACGAATTATAGTTCACACCTTATCCTCCATAAAATTTGAAATCTCAGCTTGTCCCACATCGTTTCCCTCCTCTATTTTCGACCTAGAAGTTGTCCTATAAATACCCTTGTTGTTCACTGTTCTGAGAGAGGACTTTTCGGAGACCAAAGTGTACCCATAAAGTTTTGGGACTTCTTGGGTCCTTAGTTTTAAATTGTTTTAGTGGCTTTTCAAGTTGAAGAAGTGGAATCGTCTCCATCAAATTCGTTGTTCGGTTCGCTGCCTAGAACTAGGTAATTCCTTCCTCTCATATTCTATTAGTTCAATTTTTGTCCACGTTGTTGCTTGTTATAGCCAATTTAAGTGCCAGTTATCCTGCTTAATTTCTTGATATTGATGTATCCTTTCTGCTGAATGTTCAAGTATTCCTTATGTGTTGTTTGAGTTTTTTTCGATCTTTTGTTACATTTGGCTATTGAAGACAGCCATAAAAATGTTTTACTCTTTGCTAACTCGACTAAAATGGTTACCTGGATTAGTATCTACCATATTTTCCACTGTGTAAATACTCCCGTTTGAAGTTTGCTCCTGTCTCTTTTAATTTCTGTTGATAGCTTAATTGAAATGTTGTGCATTTATGGTTTAGTGTTGTTGTTTCCAGTCCGAAACTATGTTTTAATACGGTTTGATTTACGTTAAAGGTTTTCTCTATTAATTTAAGCTAATTGTTATCTGAAATATTTGTAATCCATGGTTATTAGTTAGCTTAGTTCTACCATTGTTTTCTTCCATGTTCGTTGGGTCGATGTTGGGCTTTTCTGCTCCTCTGTCTTTAATTCTTATGGTCATGTTATATCAACCAACAGACCCCTTGCTCTCCATGACAATCAAGGGGCATGTTTGAATGAAAAAATAACTTACCTTTGAGGTTTCTCTTTAGCACTCTCTACAGAGTTAGGTTAGGATGGATGAAACCTCATATCATAGCTTTATACGTCTTAAAATTTATATGATTACTCTACTTAGATTTTTCGTCGAATTTTGTTGGAAGTTATTTTATATCTTCTCCCTGTTCTTTTTTTGTTTGTCTGTTACATATGCTAAATGAGTTTGCTTAAAATTTTAACTCAAGTTGAAGCTCTTTTCCTTTGTTTTCTCCCGAGTATAGACCTGTTTGTTACTTCCAAACAAAATAGATATAGTTGGGTCATATATTCCTTTGATTTAAGTGCTTAATTTTCTAAAGTATCTTCTGTTGTATAAAATCTGATTATTATCATTGAATTCTTAGTTCCTTTTTCTTGAATCTGGTCGCCTGATTATGAATTAGGACTATGGGTTATCGATTTTCTGTATGCTTTCGTTCATAACCTGTCGTAATAGCTACATGTAGTTTTCTTAATAACTGGAATTGTTTTCTATTTGTTCTTATGTCTGAGAATTCATATTACTTTTCTTTCTGACAATTATATAATCGTTGTTGTTCCCAGGAGCGTATTTACCTGGGTTGAGGCAGTGTTGTGAAAAGCGCGCTTCAAAGCGAGGCGACCCTTGTGCGCTTTTTTATCTTGAGGCGAGGCGATCTGAAAAAAGCTCTCGCTTTAGATGAAGAAGCGAGAAGCGACCCTATGACAAAAGCGCAATAAAGCGCGCTTTTTATAAAAAAAAGCGATATTTAGTTTTTTTTTATAAAAAAATAGGTTTCTTTTTTAAAAATAATCTGAAATATAACCTTCTCTCTCCTCAGACTCTTCTTTCACGACTCTTTCCCTTCTTTCTCCTCGCGACTCTTCTTTCCACAATACTTCTTTCCCCTTTTTCTCTCTTGACGATCTCGTTGAGGCTTGCCTCTCTCTCAACCTCGACCGCGACTAGAGGTAACTTTTGTTCATCTCTTTTTTAGCTAGGTTTCTTTTTTAAAAATAATCTGAAATATAACCTTCTCTGTCCTCACGACCTTCTTTTCACGACTCTTTCCCCTCTTTTCTCTCCTCGCGACTCTTCTTTCACAATACTTCTTTCCCTTCTTTCTCTCATGACGATCTCGACTGAGGCTGAGGCTGCCTCTCTCTTCAACCTCGACCGCGACTGCAGGTAACTTTTTGTCATCTCTTTTTTAGCTAATGTTTATTAGTTCATCTCTATGAGTTTCTTTTCTCCTAAATATACAATCTTCGCCTGTGCTTCATCTCTTCATCTCTCTGAGTTTCGACTACTCTAGTTTTTTCTTCTTCTTCTCTTCTTTTCTTCATCTCTGCTGACTACTCTAGTTTTTTTCAATTTTTTTGCTTTTTTTTTTTTTATCAATCTAGCACCTTGTTGAAGAATAGGAGTTTGAATCTTTGTGATTTAATAATGTTTTTGGTTTTTGCTAATATGTTATGACTTATGAGTATTTTTGCCTATGTAATTTCTTTCAATCTAAGACTATATTACCTCTATTTAGTTATTTAATATTTTTTTATTTTTATACTAATTGTCGCCTTTTTTTAAAAAAACGCGCGCTTCGCTTCACGCTTCTCGCTTCTGTGAAGCAAGCCCTCGTCGCTTTTTTCCGGTTCTCGCTTCCCAAAACACTGGGTTGAGGTCTCTTTTGTGAATTAACATTTTTTACTTAATCTTTTATTTCTCTATTTGTTGATTGTAAAATTCAATGTTCATAGTGAATTGTTTAAGTTGTTTCATTGCTCATATATATTTTGATCTTCTATAGCTTGAATATGTGATTAGAATTTATGATTGTATTGTTTCTTGGTTCTTATGTGAAGAATTTTATTTGGTCGAAATCATGAGTCGATCTTAGGTTTAGTCGAGCTCTAGATGAAGTTGAATCCTAATGCGATTTCTCTTTGGTTTCTCCTAAATCCCTTAGATCCTCATGTCCCTCCTTTGAGCTATAGATTCTAAATTGCGTACATTGACTTGGTTTCATATTTCTTACTATTAGCCAATTATTAGTTTAAATGTTCTATTTGAGAGATCATGTGTCATGCGGTGCTTTACCAATCCGGATTGTTTATTAGTTGGCTCATTTTTTTTTGGAAATGGTAGAGATTGTTCTTTGCTTATTTTTATAATACTCGTATTAGTTTGAGGAAGCTAAGCATGTTAGCCTGAAATTCTTTGAAGTCTTTGCTATGATCTGTTACTTCCACTACCCTTAGCATAATTATGTTATTACAAGTTAATTAATCTTATGTGATTTTCATGCTATGCTGCCTTTTCTCTCATTTATTTGAGTGTTAATATGGGTTCTGTTATTGAATGAGATTTTGAGAAAATGATTTGTTCATTGGCATTTAACTTAGATTCTGTTAGGATATGTGGTCGTTCTTAAACGGGTTTTGTCCAAATTTGTGTTTTTTTTGTTACCTCTTCTCCTCTTGATCTCTACCGTTGCTTCTTAATCTCTATCTTTTCTGTACTCTTGTTTTGTAATTTCTATTATAACTCATATCTTGTTTAAGTTGGTTGTTTAGCAATTTAATGAGTCCAGTTAATTGATTCGTTTCACCAGATATCTAATCTTTATTTCTTTAATTTTTTTTCATGAACTCTCCATTTGAGTCCACTTGGACTCTCCATCCCTTTGCATTTGTTTCTCTTCGATTCAATATCTTTCAAGTCGCAAAATAGGAGCTATTTTTATTGGGTTAAAGACACAAAAACCAGCAGCAACAACAGTTCAAAATAGCCGAAAAATGAAAGTGTTTTCCGTCCAAGGTGTCTGAAAGTTGAACAGCTGAGACGATGCAGAATTGCAGAGGTTTCAAAGGGGTAAAATGACTTTCTTTTCGGACTTAAAAAAGTCTGAAAGTATCACAAAAGGAACAGAAAGCATTTTGGATCGAAGGCCTAACATCTGAGCAGCAAAAGACAACCCCCTAAAATGGGTGGATTGGGGCTGAAATTTTCTGTTTCTTCACTGTTTATGTTACTTCTTTTTTATTATTTTTATTTTCATGATTGCTAACAGTTTTTCTAACGTTTTATTTGCTTGGATGAATCTTCATAGGAGTTTAACATTTTTTTCCCTTTATCAAATTCCTTTTCAAGGGTTGGATTTGTTAACAGACTTTATTTTTTAGTGAATTAAGCTTATGGAATAACTTAAGAACTATGTACGTTCTTTCATAGTCATTAAAAAGCTTTGAATCCATGTTTACGAGTTTGAACTAACTATTTAGTTCAAATTTTTGAATAGGATAAAATTGTTAAGTTTCTTAAACTAAATTAGTTGTCTATTAATTTAACTTAAAACATTGTATGAATGACTTAAGGATCTTTAATATCCTTTTGTAGTTGTTAAACAAAGTGTTGTAATCCATTTTTATATGTTGAATTCTTTTTATGGTTCAAATTATGACCATGGATAAAAGTTTTATGTTTTAGGATTATTCTTGAAATCTTGCAAAATATCAAGAGATTTCATCTAAATTTTCAACAAGAATCTTTGAGTGGTTTGGGAATAATTAAATAAATAAGATTTTTAAGTATTCGTAAGTTGTTTTTCTTAAAAGTTAGCCAATTTTAGAATCCGTCGGTCAACTGCGTGATAGTGGATTCTCTAACATGCCTAAGCCCTTCCTTAGAGAATTATTTGAACCCTTACCAAAAACTCTGGTTTTTAAATATTTTCTATACAAATTTTTCCTTTTAAATGATTTTCTTATTTTTTATATAAAAATAAGTGGCGACTCCCCAAAATTATTTAGTTTTCAAAAAACTTAACAAAAATTGCCAGAGTTGCAAAATTGGCTTTGGAACTTTTAGTTTTCAAAATCGGATCACCATCACTTGACTCTTATCCGCAGCACCAAAGGGCTCCCAAAAAGGAGTATCTGACAAGAACCACGAATGATAAGTACGGTCCGTGTTCTGGTAAAGGTCCCGTCGACGTGCTGTCGTCGATTGAGGCTCTAGTGCACTGTCCTAAATCGGCTGAGGTGAAATAGTTTAGATAATTAGGTGGTTGATTAATTAGGGATTAAGGGGTGGTTACATTAGTTTGTTGGGGATATAAAAGGGTTCCAACTCATTAAACTAACCTAAATCCTCTTAATTCCCAAAACCTATTTAGCTCCAACTTGTCTCTAGTTGCTCTCTCACCAAACTTAAATCTCCATAGAAGGAACCCTAGATGTAACACTTTGAAAATCCAAGACTGGTCTTAGAGTCTAACATAGGTGCAATGGGTTATAAGCACTGTTTTAAGACCTACTTTAATGAATATAGGTCATTAAGGAAGTTTAAGAACCAAAACGTCCAAGAACGTTCCTGACGTTCGAAAGTTGGTTCAAAGGGGTACTAGTGTGACTTAGCCGATTTGAGTAGCTTTTAGGAGTCGGAAATTTATGAAAAATGGTGAAAGGGTAGATAATAGGTGTTTAAGTTATTTCATGGTCGAAACATTCGGGTACGACTCCCCAAGGGTAGATAATAGGTGTTTAGACAGTGTGCATCGATGGAGCAGGCTACGGACGGGGTGTCGACGCCACCGTAATCCCACACTTAGCAAATTTGATGAATCCCTTTCCTACACAAGTCTCTGAACTTACCTATGGATGTGCGGGACGGAGGGGGGCCAGTCCGTCGACTCATAAACGGCCCGTCGACGGGGTTCCATCTGTGAGGGTCTTGATTTTCCTGGATGTTTTAATGTTAAGTCATTTAATTAATTTATTGGTTTAGTGGTTATTTAGGGGTTAAGGGGAGACTAGTTACCCAATTTAACTCCCATATAAAGGCCCCAACCCCAATAAATCTAATTATAACTCACAAAACAAACTCTCTTCCTTCTCTCTTCTTTCTCTCTCAATTGGAAACAACCATTGAATACAAGCTAGGGAGAGGTTTTAGGGGATGGAAAGGGATGAATTCACCATCAAATCTTCATCAAACGATAAGTTATGTGATCTAATTCACCTTTGAGACTCTTTCCTCAAAGGGTTCCTTCTAAATGGATTTCAAAAGTTTAGTTTTCATGTGGGTTTCATCCAATTACGAAATTGATGTTGTGAACTGAGTTTTTTCCTATAGTTTATTTAGGATATAATGAATATATTAACATGTGATGTAATTTGATTATGATCAATTGTGATGGTTTGGTTCAATTTGAAGATTATAATCCTTAACCCTTAACCCTAGATTGATCTTGATGTAAATTGGGTTGTGATTGATTCAATAGTCTTGATTATGGGTTAAATCACTATTATATGATGTTGTTATACCAACCATTAGAAAATTAGAATGAATTGTTGTATTTCATGCAAATCTTGAGAAGTGATCTACGTTTTGGAAATTGGCCTAAGTAACATTGTTTTATGCATTGATTTGGTATTGAATTATGGTGTAGCGACTCATCTAGTACTTTTATCATGTTTATTATTGAATTATGATTTTGAGCATCTGAATTGGATTGAATTGAGGATTTAGGGTAAGGCCTAAATTATGAATTATGAGGAACACTTGGTAAGTCTTGGAATCTCTATCTTTACTTCCAATTGTGATTAATTGTGAGGTTGATTAAGGTGTATGTGATATAAGGATGGTGATAACTATCAATGTGACTTGATATGTTATGAAATGCTAATGTGTTAACCTCACTTATATGAATTAAGATGAAAGGACTATACTCATGCAATTCTTATTGAGCTATTGATGATAATTATTATACAAGTGGTAGACCCTATGACCTAAACAAAGCTATGATTGATAAATAAAGGCTTAAAGACATTTCAAAAAGAGACTATAAGGCATGGCGCACAAAGAGGGTCCCAACTATATCTCCTAGTTCTTGAACTATGTTGCCCCTATAGGAATGCTTGCTAGTGGATCCACGTAGTTGCTATGTTTCATGTTGTGGTATTACATTTGCAACTAGTCCGCCTTCTTTCGGTATTGTTTTTTATGACACTGAATTCCACACTATCTCATGTTGTCTATGTCGGTTAGGCAGGATGTTCCCAAAAAGGTAAAATGAATTAAATGATTTGAACTCTAACTTGGATAACCTAAGGGGTCTACCTTAGTCTAGGTAGAGGTATGGGACTCTACCTAAGCAATGCACTAGTTAGCCTTAAAGGGAGTCTTAGGAGGATGTTCTTAAATATGTTTTTGTTATGATGATATATGATATGTATATGATAAATCGACCATAAAAGTCTCCAATATGTGTTTAACAAAAAGGAGTTGAATCTCTGATAAAGAAGGTTGTTAGAATTGTTGAAAGATTATTACATGAGTGTCCTTTATCACCCCAGCAAGGCTAATGTGGTTGCGGATGCCCTAAGTTGTATGACTATGGGTAGTGTATCCCACATTGACGAAGCCAAAAAGGATCTAGAGAGGGAAGTTCATAGGTTGGCTAGGTGGTTCTTCGAATGGGGGTGCGATAGTCTATTATAACCTCGAGTCATCTCTAGTGGTTGAGGTGAAGTCCAAACAACACCTTGATGAACCATTGATGGAGTTGAAAGAATCGGTTCTCAACATGTTAAATGATTCATTCTCCTTGGAGGGGATGGTGTGTTAAGGTATCAAGGGAGATTGCGTGTTTCCAATGTAGATGGGTTAAGGGACCGGTACCTAGAAGAATCTTATGGGTCCCGCTACTCCATTCATCCGGGTTCTACAAAATGTACCATGACCTAAGGTAAATATATTGGTGGGAAGGTTCGAAAAGGGACATAGCGGAGTTTGTCGCTTAGTGTCCAAATTGCCAACAAGTAAAGGCCGAACATCAAAATCGGGTGGCTTACTACAAGAGATCCAAATTCCTAGTTGGAAGTGGGAAGACATCAATATGGAATTTGAAGTGGGTTTACCTTGGACTCAAAAGTCATATGATTCCATATGGGTTGTTGTGGTAGGTTGACTAAGTCCACTCGCTTTATTCCCATCAAGTTTACTTATTCGACAGAAGATTATGCTTGGTTCTTCCTAGATGAGATCATGCATCGCCATGGCAGTCCTTTATCCATCAATATCGGATCGGGGTTCACAATTCACATTTAGGTTTTGCAGATCATTCCAAAAAGAGTTGGGTACTAAGGTGAAGTTAAGCACCGCTTTTCATCCCCAAATGGATGGTCAAGCAGAATGCACTATTCAAATTCTTGAGGATATGCTTAGGGCATGCATTATTTTTTTAGAGGGAATTGGTATAAACATTTGTCTATGGTGGAGTTTGCTTATAATAACAGTTCTCATTCATCCATTTTCATGGCTCCCGATGAAACCTTGTATGGTAGGAGGTGTAGGTCTCTTATTGGATAGTTTGAAGTGGGTGAGCCTTCGCTTCTTGGTCCCAATTTGGTTTATAAACTTTGGAAAAGGTTCATATCATGAGGAACCAGTTGCAAACGGCCTATAGTCGGCAAAAGTCTTATGCAGATCATAGGAGAAGGGATTTTGAGTTTGAAGAAGGTAATAAGGTGTATTTGAAATTTCACCAATGAAAGGGGTGGTTAGATTTTGCAAGAAAGGGAAGTTGAGTCCTCGTTATGTGGGTCCCTCTGAAATCTTGCAAAGGGTTGGTAAGGTGGCCTATGAATTGAAACTTCCTAGTGAATTGACTTCGGTTCATCCAGTTTTCCGTATTTCTATGTTATAGAAGTGTATCGATGATCCCGATTCCATTCTTGCTATTGAGGGTCTTGTTGTCAAGGATAACCTCTCTTATGAGGAATTTCCAGTTCAAATTCTTATAGGAAAGTCAAGAAGTTAAGGAATAAAGAAGTCGTTTCAGTAAAGGTGTTTTGAAAGAATCACCTAGTTGAGGGAGCAACATGGGAGGTCGAGGCTGACATGAAGTCCCGTTACTCTCGTCTTTCTGATAATTTAGGTTAGTCATTCGTTTTAATAATATAAATATGACCAGAAATTGGAGTTTCATGATTTTTGGTGAAGTGTTGCAAAAATGTGCATTTTGGTAGTTGCATTACAATAAGGTTGCACTGAATTTGGTGCCTAAACCATGTATGGTGAGTCTTTATGAAATTATATGTAGCATATTGTTAAGTTGAACTTTGTGCTAATTGAATCATGTAATGTATGTTGAGCTCATCTGCGTTGTGAGAAGGAAATACCTCATGCTGAAGTGTTTTGAGCTTCATGTGTGATAATTGAAGTTTTGAAATTTGCCTTGTTGGAAGGTAATGATTTATGTTGATTTGATATTTTTGATTGGTTGGGTTGCTAGTCTTGAGTCTATTTCCTTCTTTCAAAAGAAATTTTAGTGTCATTTGGAGACGAATGTTTCTTGGGGGGGGGGGATAATGTAACACTTTTAAATCCAAGACGAGTCTTAGAGCCTAACATAGGTTCCATGGGGTCTAATAACTGGTTTAAGACCTCTTTTAATGAATATAGGTCATTTAGGAAGTTTAAGAACCAAAACTTCCAAGAACGTTCATGATGTCCGGAAGTTGGTTCAAAGGGGTACTAGTGTGCCTTAGCCAATTTAAGTAGCTTTTAGGAGTTGGAAATTTATGGGAAATGGTGAAAGGGTAGATAATATGTGTTTAAGTTATTTCATGATCGAAACATCCTGGTATGACTCCCCACGGACCAACCAAGGTCCCTTAAGGAGGAACCCTGCAGGTTGAAGCAACATAGCCTAAGTAGTGTGCATCGACATAATAGGCTATGGGCCGTGTGTGGACTGACGGGGCGTCGATTCTACTGTAATCCCACAATTAGCCAATTTGAGGAATCCCTCGCCTGGACAAGTCTCTGAACTTACCTACGGATGTGCAGGACGGAGGGGGGCCAGTCCGTCGATTCACAGACGGCCCGTTGATGAGGTTCCGTTTATGAGGGTCTTGATTTTCCTACATGTTTTAATGTTAAGTCATTTAATTAATTAAGTGGTTTAGTGTTTAGTTAGGGATTAAGGGGAAACTAATTAACTAATTTACCTCCTATATAAAGTCCCCAACCCCAATTAATCTAATTACAACTCACAAAATAAACTCTCTTCCTTCTCTCTTCTTTCTCTCTCTATTGGAAACAACCATTGGAGACAAGCTAGGAGGAGGTTTCGGGGGCTGGAAAGGGACTAATTCACCATCAAATCTTCATCAAACGTCAAGGTATGGGATCTAATTCACCTTTGCGACTCTTTCCTAAAAGGGTTCCTTCTAAATGAAATTCAAAAGTTGAGTTTTCATGTGGGTTTCATCCAATTACGAAATTGATGTTGTGAACTTATTTTTTTATGGTTTCATTACGATATAATGGATATATTAACATGTTTTTTAACTTGATTATGATCAATTGTGATGGTGTGCTTCAATTTGAAGATTATGATCCTTAACCCTTAGCCCTATATTGATCTTGATGTAAATTAGATTGTGATTGATTCAATAGTCTTGATTATGGGTTAAATCACTATTAGATGATGTTGTTACACCAATCATTAATAAATTAGAATGAATTATTGTTTTTGATACAAATCTTGAGAAGTGATTAGGTTATGGAAATTGGCCTAAGTAACTTTGTTTTAAGCATTGATTTGGTATTGAATTATGGTGTAGTTACTCTTCTAGTATTGTTATCATGTTGATTATTGAATTATGATATTGAACATCTAAATTGGATTGAATTGAGGTTTTAGGGTAAGGCCTAAATGATGAACTATGAGGAAGACTTGGTATGTCTTGGAATCTCTATCTTTACTTCCAATTGTGAATAATTGTGGTTAAGTCATGATCTTATATTGGAGCATGCCTTATATTAGGATCATAGGGTGGTATGATGTTGAATTTAAATGTTTTGACTATGTTGTGAGGTTAAGTAAGGTGTATGTGATACAAGGATGGTTTTAACTATCAAGGTGCCTTGATATATTATGTAATGCTAATGTGTTAACCTCAGTTTTATGAATTGTGATGAAAGACTATACTCATGTAATTTTATTGATCTATAGATGTTGATTATTATACAAGGGGTAGACCCTATGACCTAAACTAAGCTATGATTGATAAATAAAGGCTTAAAGAATTTTAAAAAGGGACTCTAGCTTAGCAACGAGTGAACTAGATTGAGGATTGTACCTTCTCACGTAGGGAAGGTAGGAGCACTACATTAATCTTCATATTGGAGACTACGAGATGGTGAATAAAGAGGGTCCCAACTATATCTCCTAGTTCTTGAACTATGTTGTCCCAATAGGAATACTAGATAGTGTATCCACGTAGTTTCTATGTTTCATGTTTTTCTACTACCTTGGCAATTAGTCCACCTTCTTTCGGTATAGGGCTTTATGACACTGGATTCCACACTAGATCATGTGGTTTATGTCGGTTAGGGAAAGATGTTCCCAAAAAGGTAAAATGAATTAAAGGATTTGAACTCTAACTTGGATAACCTAAGGGGTCTAGCTTTATCTAGGAAGGGGTATGGGACTCTACCTAAGCATCGCACTAGTTAGCCTCGAAGGGAGTCTTAAGAGGATGTTCTTACATATGTTTATGTTATGATGATATATGATATGTATATAATGAACTTGGCACATTGTTGATACTACATATTGATTAGTTCACTTGTGAGTATGTGTTGAGTTGTATAGTTAAAATAAGATGAAATGTATATCTAAATGTTATATTATGAGGAGTTGAACATTGGTCATTGTTTCTTGTTGAGGCTACTTTATTGAGTATGGTTATGGGGCTTTGCTTGGTCATTGCACTTGTTGCCTTAATAAGGATTCATGAGTAGTTGTCTATCTTATTATGATATAATTGACTCTTATTCATACTTGTGATGTTATTACTTGATGATACTGTTGTAGTAATCATGGGTTCAAGTATGTTGGGATACATAATACATGTTGAGTTAGTAAGAATGTTTTGTTGGTTGGTATCAATTGCTTGATTTTGCATTAGACTTCTAAAAAGCGTAAAATGACATGTTTTGACTAAATGTCCTTTTTTTGCATGTTTTACTTTTATATGCGTATAAGGTCTCATACTTAGTACATGTTGAGTATTAATCCCATTTTCTTACCTTTTCCCAAACATTTTTGGTTTCGGTCGTTCAGCGCTCATTCAGGACGACTTGAAGAAGGCTTGAATATATTCTCTATCATCCAAGTGGGTAGGTCCTCACTTTCTGATGGCAAAGTCAATATCTTGCCTACGAAGTTTCTTTGTTTCTCTAAGACTTTTATGTTCATTCCACTTTCATTGTGTACGACTTGTATACGCCTATATGTTGCTTCTTTACATTTAATATAGGGTTATGCCCATATTGTGATGATCGTTTAGATTCTATGAGATGAGACAATCTTTGAGACTATCTTTCTATCTTGTATATAGGTATGTGCAATAAAAGTAGAAGGCTATGTAACCTTCCTATACGAAGGGTCTGTATATACTCGATGCGACTATGTATTATATGTATGTAGAGGTCTATGTAAACCTCCAAGTAGATGTAATGAAAAGTTTTAAAAAATTTTGCATTTTCAACCTATGAATATAATGACATGAGACTAGGGGGCTAATCTTAGTCATCAAAGAGGACGCCGACACCGGTTACGTTTCGGGGGTAAACCCGAATGTGACAAACCTTGTATTAGAGAATGAGGTTGAATAACGTTGAGTTATGTCTCTCTCTCTACCACGTCTATGTAGGTTTGTATTCATAATTGTGAAGTGCGCCACACTTATGAGAACCTATGTGTTGATATCCGTGGTTTCACGGTATATATAAATTTTTCTTTTCCTTAAGTTTTAGTGTGTCCGAAAGCCTTTTTGTGCTAATTTTGATATAGTTTCTCTTTGTTTTGCAGGAAATCTGTCCAAAGCTGAATGCGGAGATTTTGAGCGAAAATTGCAGAAGAGACCACCTACGGAGCTTATGACGGTCCGTCGTGCTTGTGACGGTCCGTAGGTGGCAGCATAGAGAAGCTGCTGAAGAAGGAAGATGGGGAAGTCTGACACAAGTGTGGGATTACGAAGCTTGTGACGGTCCGTCATGGCCATGACGGTCCGTCCTGCAGGTCCGTCGTGAAGATCAGAGAAGTGATCCCAGTACCCAGATTCCAAGAGTTGAAGTATTTTGAAACGAAGACCCTCGACGGGTCGTCGTGTCTATAACGGTCCGTCACACTTGCCGTCGAGGGAATGAAGAAAGCAGCAGAAGAAATTGGACAAGTATGGGACGACGGAGTCCATGACGGTCCGTCGCGACCACGACGGTCCGTCGCGGGTCCGTCGACCTCCGCGTTTTGGCAGATTTCCAGAAATTAGAATCCTTGTTTAATTAGGTTTTTATTTTTTATAAATAGTTCGAAAAACCTCGTTTTTGAGGTTAGACTCTTAGATTATTAAATTCCATATAGTTAGACTCTGTGAGATTAAACATCATATTATTAGACTTTGTGTTTGAGTGTTTGATTGTTGGAGATTCTTACAAGTAACTTTTGGTGATTAATCAAGCAAATTTTCGGACTTTATTCTTTCTCATTAAAGTAAGTACATGAATTCTTGTTAACATATTTGAATATTGTGTTTATGGCTATGAGGAACTAAACTCCATAACTAGGGTTGTGGGAACCATAGGCAAATAATGAGATAAACCCTAGCTAAAATAACAATTCTAGAATAGTGTCTTGCATGTATTAATAATTCTTTCGCTTAGAAGTCTTTTTAACGGATGATCAACGTTAGAACTCGCCTTAATGCTACTTGCCGGACCAAGGAGTTAGATAATAGGAAAAGAATTATTAACATAGATTTAGTGTATACTATCTAATAGGCTAGTATTGATTGGTACGAGGTAATAACTTTGTCAAATATCGAATACGATGCTTAATATGAGGTAAAGATAAGAGTTAGGAAAGCAACACACGTAGCCGGACCAAGGTGCGGAGTGAGATTTTCTAGATGCCGGACCAAGGATTTAGAAATACATAACTTATCACTTTGCATGCAAGATACTAGGAAAGAATTGTTATAGTTAGAATTATCAAGTTATGAACCTGTGGGGAACACGTAAACCCTAGTTACTTTGATTAATTGATTAAAACCCAAAATTAAAAGCTGTTAAGTGTCTCTGTCAAGTTCGTTAGTTATTTTTACTTATTAGGAAATACAAACCCCCCTTTTATGCTTTTACTTTCTAAGGAAGTCATCAACCGAACAATAGTAATAACAAGTTAAAGTTAAGTCTAGACTATTTTCCTCGTGGGAACGATCCCAACCTCACTAGTTGGGTTATTTACTTGACGCGACCGCTTTACTTCTCATTTGAGAAGTAAGTTTGAGCATATCAAATTTTGGCGTCGCTGCCGGGGAATTTAGCTTTTAGATTAACTTGAACTTCTTACTATAGTTTAGTTGATATTTTCTTGATTTTACTTTGTTTTATTGTTTTTGATTTCCTTTCAGAACTATCCTCCCTGTATGCCAAATACACGGAGAGGAAGAGAACCATTGTTTCCCTACGATCGTGAGTTAGAGCGTACACTGCGCAACATGAATCAAAACTTGGGAATAAATGATGAGGATCCAAACCAGAACATCCCAGATCCGGTGGATGTTCATGGTCTGATGTTACCCGACGCTCCGGGTGAACATCAACAGAGGGGACAAAATCCCGTTCCACGGCCCCAAGCATACTACAGAGGGTATGATAACATCGCAGATTCGGATGGGCCACTTGTCTTGCCCCCTCTACCCACAGGCCACACTTTTGTGGTGACTAGTAGCCTGATGCAAATGCTCACTGCCAGAGGTTTGTTTTCAGGGCTACCTTCTGAGGATCCACATGCCCATATAGCTAAGGTAAGGGCAGTGTGTAAAAGTTGTGTGGGGAGGCCTGATTTGGATCTAGATGTGATAGGGCTCAGAGTGTTTCCTCTCTCACTGACGGGAGAGGCTGCTATGTGGTTCACTGAGCTCCCATACAACTCCATCTTCACTTGGAACCAACTACGGGATGTCTTCTTAGCACGCTACTATCCGGTCTCCAAGAAATTAAACCACAAAGACAGGGTGAACAACTTTGTGGCACTACCAGGAGAGTCAGTTAGTAGTTCTTGGGATAGATTCACCTCATTTTTGAGAAGTGTTCCGAATCACCGTATTGATGATGAGTCACTGAAGGAATACTTCTATCAGGGACAGGATGATAACAATAAAGCGGTGTTGGACACTATAGCAGGTGGATCTTATGGATTGCCCTTATGCTGAGATTGCTGAGAAATTAGAGAAAATCTCCCGTAACAACAAAGCTTGGAGTACTAGGAAGTCCGATACAGGGAGAAACACCTTCGCAGTGCAGTCCACTCACAACCCAGCCACAGATGATATTCGTGAAGAAATGGCTCAGATGAGAACTGAGCTTGGGTTGGTACTAAAACATGTCACTGGGGGTGCAGAAAAGATTAATGCAGTCAACTACTTGGCTAAACCACCACCTCCAAACGATGTTATTATGAGGAGGATTCCTATGCAGTAAATGAACAGATGGGGGGTTTCCGACCAAGTGCCCAAGGCTCTAATCAGGAAAATTGGCGCCAAGGTCAAGGGAACCAAGGTCGGAACTATGGTAACTACAATCGTGAGGGTCATTATGTCCGAGATGGAAACTACAATCGCGACAACAACTTCAACAGGGGTAGCTATGGTAACAGAAACGACAGGAATGGACCCTATATTCCTCCTCAAAATCGTGAAGTTACTCCCAGGGATGGTGAAGGTAGTATGTCGCGAGTTGAGGATATGTTGCATAAGATGATGAGGAGGTTCGATGCTAGTGATGAGCACAATAAAGAGTTGAGGAATGATTTAGCGGGTATTGGGCACAAAGTTGATACACATGCAATATCGATTAAGCAACTTGAGTTACAATTGGCCCAATTATCTGCAATTGTGAACACACGGCAACTGGGCACCCTTCCTAGCAACACTGTCCAAAATCCGAAAAATGATGGACATTGTATGGCAATTACTACTACTGCGGTGGAAAGCAAACCATTGACCCACCTATCCCATCTAATGAGAATAAGGTGACAAAAGATACTGATAAAGTGGTAGATGTTGATGCTGAATTAGAGGATGAGACTGAGAAAGATGCTGAAGTGCCCAAAAAGGTAATCCCTATGCCTAGGCCACCACCCCCATTTCCTCAAAGATTAGTGAAAAAGACCGAGGATGGCAAATATCGGCGTTTTATAACAATGTTGAAGCAACTTTCTATCAATGTCCCTTTGGTAGAAGCTTTAGAACAAATGCCCGGTTACGCCAAGTTTATGAAAGATTTGGTCACAAAGAAAAGATCGGTTACTTTTGAGGATGATGATAGAATGCAGCATTGTAGTGCTATTGCTACAAATCTCTGGTCCAAAAGAAAGAAGATCCGGTGCGTTCACTATTCCTTGTACAATCGGGCTATTACATTTTGCGAAAGCATTATGTGATCTGGGGGCAAGCATAAATCTCATGCCCCTCTCGATTTACAAGAAGTTGGGTTTGGGTGACCCAAAGCCCACCGCGATGCGGCTACTGATGGCTGATCGAACAGTAAAACGGCCCATAGGGATACTCCACGATGTGTTAGTAAAAGTGGAGTCGTTCATATTTCCAGCAGATTTTGTTATTCTTGATTGCGAAGTCGATTTTGAAGTGTCCCATTATTCTTGGGAGGCCATTCCTTGCTACGGGAAGAGCCTTAGTAGACATGGAAAAGGGCAGATGAAATTTCGGTTGAACAATGAGGAAGTGACCTTTAATATTTGTAGGTCCATGAGGCAGAGTGGTGAGCTCCAATCGGCATCTGCTATATCCTACAACATGGGTGAGACATTTGAGACACAAATAGAAGAACGTCTAGGTGTCGAAGCATTAGCAGTGATAATGAACTTTGATAGCGATTGCATTGAAGAGTATGAGTCATTAGTCGCTGCTCTTGACCGAGGTGATGTTCGGTTTAAACAAAGAAATTTGAGCTTGATATGAAGAATCGCGAGTCCCCACCCGCGAAACCATCTATAGAGGAAGCTCCAAAATTAGAACTAAAAGCTCTCCACCTCATCTCAGGTATGAATTCTTAGGAAGGGTGACACTTTGCCGGTAATCATTGCGTCAGACTTGGATGCACAACAGGTTCAGAGTTTGGTGACGGTACTAAAAAGGTTCAAAAGAGCTATTGGGTGGACTATTGCGGACATTATTGGGATCCCTCCCGGTATTTGCTTTCATAAAATCCAACTCATGCCTGATCATAAGCCGAGTGTTGAGCACCAGAGACGCTTGAACCCTCCTATGCAAGAGGTGTGAAGAAGGAAATCATCAAGTGGTTGGATGCCGGAGTAATATATCCAATCGCTGATAGTAGTTGGGTATGCCCGGTTCAGTGTGTACCTAAGAAAGGGGGAATGACTGTGGTCCCCAACGAAAAGAATGAACTTGTTCCAATGAGACCGGTTACTGGATGGAGGGTGTGTATGGATTACCGTAAACTGAACTCATGGACTGAAAAGACCATTTTCCTATGCCCTTCATGGATCAGATGTTGGATAGACTTGCCGGAAAAGGGTGGTATTGTTTTCTTGATGGGTATTCGGGGTATAATCAGATTTCTATTGCACCAGAAGATCAAGAGAAAACCACTTTCACTTGTCCATATGGGACCTTTGCGTTCAGAAGAATGCCGTTTGGGTTGTGCAATGCACCCCGCAACCTTTCAGAGATGTATGATGTCAATATTTTCTGACATGGTGGAGGATACTATAGAAGTTTTATGGATGATTTTTCTGTGGTTGGTGATTCATTCGAGCGATGTTTGTCCAATTTATCTGAGGTCCTTAAGAGATGTGAAGACTGCAATTTAGTACTAAACTGGGAAAAGTGTCATTTCATGGTGAAAGAGGGTATTGTGTTGGGTCATCGCATTTCAGAAAAGGGCATAGAGGTTGATCGAGCTAAAGTCGAGGTAATCGAGAGACTTCCCCCACCGATCTCTTGTGAAAGGTGTGAGAAGCTTTCTTGGGCATGCAGGTTTTTACCGGAGATTCATCAAAGACTTTTCAAAGATTGCACACCCATTGTGCAAATTGCTGGAGAAAGAATGTAAATTTTGTTTTGATGAATCCTGTCTTAAAGCATTCGGTGAGCTAAAAGAAAAGTTAGTGTCTGCGCCTATCATTATTTCTCCGGATTGGAACAGTCCATTTGAGGTAATGTGCGATGCTAGTGGGGTGGCTCTTGGTGTAGTATTGGGACAGAGAAGAAACAAAATCCTTCACCCAATTTACTATGCTAGTAAAGCCCTAAATGAAGCTCAAAGAACTACACAGTGACTGAGCAAGAACTCCTCGCAGTAGTCTTTGCTTTTGAGAAATTTCGCTCCTATTTGCTAGGTACTAGAGTTATAGTGCATACTGACCATTCAGCATTGAGATATTTGATGGCGAAAAAGGATGCGAAACCAAGGCTGATTCGTTGGGTATTACTGCTGCAAGAATTTGACTTTGAAGTGTTGGATAGAAAAGGGACTGAAAATCAAGTTGCTGATCATTTGTCTCGTCTAGAGGATGAAGCTATGAGAGAGTTAGGGGATAAGACTGACATTGATGATACTTTCCCCGATGAACATGTATTGGCTGCTTCACAAGACTTGATTCCATGGTTCGCAGATTTTGCGAACTATCTGGCTAGTGATATTGTTCCATCAGACCCTCCTTTCATCAAAGGAAAAAGTTCATGTACGATGTGAAGAAGTTATTTTGGGATGAACCATACTTGTATAGGAGTTGTGCCGACAGGCTTATTCGGCGTTGTGTGCCAGAATGTGAAATGTTGAGTGTGTTGGAGGCATGCCATTCTTCACCTGTTGGCGGACATCACAGTGGTATCCGAACCGCTCACAAGATATTGCAAT